>JAKWJA010000694.1:0-90998 GCA_027704765.1 Solanum habrochaites
TACTCAGTTCAAAAGCTCAAATTATCTTTATATTCCGCAATGTCGAAATTATTACTTAGCTATCCAATTTAGTGGTGTTTTAATTAATTCACAAAAAGATAAAAACACATTTCAAAATTTGTTATATTAAACACAAAATCCTAAGTATATTTGTTTGACTATCAATCATATTATCAGGAATAACATGAGAAGTTTGAAAATTAAAATTATATTTATTATTAATGGAGTTTGAACTTTGAACCCTTCATACAAACATGTAAGTATATCAATTGTGAATAGTATGAATGAGCTGGCTTAATTTCAATTTTATGCTAAGTTTGATTTATTTTGAATACGTTATGACAATATCTTAGACATTATTTTTTTCTAGATATTTTCCACAAATATCAACACTATGTAAATCAAATATAAAAAATTCCTCCAACCCTTTTCTTTTTCTCGCATTACACTAATTGTTTGTGATAGAATAATTATTTTTCATCTATATTATTTATAGCATTTCTATTTAAGGATAAAATTGACGTGTATTCTATTTTTTTCAAATTATATTTCATTATAACCTTGCTATTTACGATTACTCAATTAAGATAAGAGTTATATTTATTTTATTCCTTTTAGACTTTATCCTATGACGATCTTTCTATCCACAACTAGAATAATATCTACGTGTATCTTATTCTTTTTAGACTTTACATTATTGAAGACATTACATATTTAGACATATTCACTATTATATATAAGATTATTTATTTATACTTTTGAAATATTACGTATCTTAGCACTAATTAAGAGTTGCGTACCATATGTTGAGAAAGATACATGCATTGTTGCAACCAAATACTTTAAAATAAGGAGAGAGACAAATAAGATTTTATTATATATCTCAGACACATGCAAATTAACTTAGATATAATATATTTAAATAAATTTGACCATATATTTGGATATATCTGAACACACCAAATATAATGAAATATATAATATTCAAAATAAGATATATCTAAGTAATTAAATTTCCATCCACAGTAAGGATATGATTTGCCTATAATATATATATATTCATAATCCACTAGTAAGATTATAGTGAATATATTATTAATTCGAATTTATCGTGATTTTGGACTTTGGAGAGTCCTATAAATAGGACAGCAGGGTGTTTCAGAGTGTTCACAACTACAACCAAGTTCCAACAGTTGTAACAAGAAATACTTGTCTTAGATAGTAAAACCCAAAGTTTTGATCTTTTCATTGTTATTCTTCTTCTAATAACCATTTTAAGTTTCATCAAAGAAAACAATGGTGGTTTTAACAGAACCTGACAATGATCACTTACCAATAATCAACAACAATTCTTGCAAATCCCCCTCTTTCTTCAATGATATTCCTGTAATAGACCTCTCTAAACCTGACTCCAAGAACCTCATCGTTGAGGCCTGCGAAGAATTTCGGATTCTTTAAAGTCATAAACCATGACGTTCCTATGGAATTCATAAGTAAACTCGAATCCGAAGCCATCAAATTCTTCTCCTCTCCCCTCTCTGAGAAGCTAAAAGCAGGGCCTGCTGGCTATGGCAATAAACAAATCGGACAAAGTGGCGATATCGGTTGGGTTGAATACATTCTACTTTCAACAAACTCTGAATTCAATTACCAGAAATCGCATCTGTATATGTTCAATCCAGAAGCATTCGGTAAGCCTAAACGGGTAACGCAGAGCGAAACAGAGTAAAATCAGAGAATGTCCTCTGAAATTTCGATTCTGATTTTATGGTTTCTGAGGGGGGTAAAATTGTTATTGTTATTGCAGAGCTGGCGTGAATGATATGTCTGACACTCGTGAATAGAATGTCCATGTGTAGATGTCTTGAGGTAGTTGGCGAGGGATAAATATCATCCGACGAATGTTTTCAGTAAGCTATTGATGGATGAAAAGAGCGACTCTGTTTTCAGGCTGAATCACTATCCTCCATGTCCTGATATTCAAGAATTCAATGCCAAAAATTTGATTGGATTTGGAGAACATACCGATCCACAAATCATATCGGTATTAAGATCCAACAACACTTCCGGCCTTCAAATTTTACTCAAAAATGGCAACTGGTTTTCTGTGCCACCTGATCAGAGTTCTTTTTTCGTCAATGTTGGCGACTCATCTACAGGGTATGCAGAACCTACCCTCACAAAATCTCATACTTGTCTAGTGACTAGTAAGGGATCGTTCAGAACCATCATAATAACTTACATCTTGAATTTTGCGTGCCAGGTGATGACTAATGGAGGTTTAATAGTGTGAAGCTAAGGGTGTTGACAACCGTGTAAAATCAAATTATCAATGTATATTGTGGAGGACCACCATTGAGTAAAAGAAGCACCATTGCCATCACTAATGTAAAGGAGAAGCAAGCAGCTTGTACAACGAGCTTTACATGGTTTGAGTACAAACATCAGCATTGTCAACCTATACGAGCACAAAACAGATTAACCCTGGTTTTGAGAAATTTGGAACCCTCTATAGTGTTTTTTAACGGTAGAACAAAGCTGAATTTAAAAGTTTATACATTTTCTATGTCCATATTCTATAGATCCTCGCAACGATACCATGTTTTTGGATCAACGGGTAGTGAATCGACAAAACTCAAATGATTTTCCTTGATAATAAACCATAGTTGTTCGCTCAACTGCAAATGTTTTGATTCTAAATGCTTCATAGATGTCTATCCTTATTCCTTGCCTTCATCGATCACGAGGTGTTCATCTCGATTCATATTTGACCCATTATTATTATTTTTTTAAAAAAAAATTATTTACATTTAATTTAAAATTCATAGTTGAAAAATTTTTGTCGTGGAACCATTGATATTAAAGAGATGTTTTTTTTCCTGCGCTACTGGGTGGAAGTTTAAGGTGGGGGGTTGGGAAAAGTCTTGATCGGGTTATGAGATGGAATTTATGAACAAGTTTGTGATCAGCGTGTACTATCATCAACCAGTATATATTAGTGATGATACTTCACATGTTCTTCCAACTTTGTTTTCACCAAAATAAACAAATAAATTTCTTGTATTTATGCTGATTTCTCACAATATTAAATCTTCCATCAACAATTGGAACAGAAAATAACATCAACCAATTATTTGATATTACATCATTCTTTTTTCCTTCCAAATCAATCATAGAATTGGACACTGGAACCATAGCAATTATGAAAAGGTCTGTCTATGAAATTGAAGGCTGTCCATGATATTTCGAGAAATAGTTTAGTATCTAAGGCTTTCGTTACTGTACCACTAATCTCTCCGTCGTATTTTCCTACATGATCTATTTCTTTCACGTCTCGCAGTTTTTACACATAAATAAAATCCGGTTGAAGAAACAATGATATATACGAAAAGATTATTGTTTGATTCAACGTTTAGGTTGAAGAGCACGATTTGAGGAAAAAAAACATGAATTAGGTCATCATTTTTGGACGATTGGGTTCCCATGATGAGAAGAGAAATTAGGGTTCTATCAAAGAGCAGATTTACACATTCAATTATGTAATGGGTTGGATATTAATCTTGGCGGTCAAATATTATTTTAAAAAATGCTAAAAGATGAATTACGCGCCCTTCAAAGCTATACCAACACACGCAGAAAGCTAAAGCTCGAAAAGTTGAAAATAATTCACACCAAACACATGTTAAGGGGTATATAAATACCGGTATAATTTAAGTACTAAAGCGAATTTTTGTGTCAAGTTAAAGAAGGAAATTTGATATATTTTCTCTTTAAAAATAAATGAACGAAGTCTTTTTCCCTCCTTCTTTTTGGTAGGGCCGCACCAATGCAGGCCCGCGCTGTCATAAATTGTGTTATGAGTTCAGCCACTTGAATCAACTTCAGGGGCGGACACCCTTCCAAAGTGTAATAGAAGTCACGAGTTTAAGTCATGAGCCTTATCGATCGTCCATCAACCTCGTTTAGGTAAATGCAATAGAAGTCACCAACCCAGGGGAAAGTGATATATTCAGCCATTTTACCTTAGGGGGTTTGTGGTTAAGGTCGCCAAAAGGTAGACGTTTTCAACTGAAATATTAAACTCAATTCATTTAACCAAGAGCCACCTGCCCACTCAATATTTGACTGGTAATTAAGCTCTTTTTTAAATGATAAACACAAGGGATAAAAAGGTCCAGAATGACAAGCTTAGTACTTGTAATTGATTTTTGATCACTAGAAAATTCACTAATTGAAGCTAGATATTCTAGCACCCTACAGTCTAAAGGATTAAATTTAAGCACGTCTAAGATTATTGATACAATTTATATGGTAGATTGAAGTAAGGATTGATATCCAAATAGTCATCAAAAAGAGAAATTTCAAGTATTTGGGGTCAATAATTCAACGAAATGGAGAGATTTGACTCATGATCTTTTTTTAATTTTTTTTGCAAATCGCTCCTGCAGGAGCGTTTTATTTAAAAAATAAAATAATAAAAATCATTTAAAAAAAGATTGTCAAACAAACTTGCTGCCTAGGCAGCTATCTTTTTAATTTATTTTTAAAAAAAATAAATCATATTTTGTAAAATTAGTGTTGCAACGATTTTTCCGTTTTGGTTAAATTTAAAAATTTTATTAACCTTTTATACCGATTAAGCTTCGAACTCGCGTTCATAGGTTTTGATTGAATATTAGATGATCCTAATCACATCGTCCTGTATTAAGAAAGTCTTCTTCATTTGTGAGAAAAACCTTTTGTTTTGCTTCTCCCCGGATATGGATGATGTTCATCTTGAGGGCATCAAGCAAATACTTGGAATTTCGTCTAATTAATTACAAGTTGAATAAAAGAAAATGACAGTAATATAGAAAAAAGATGTATTGCAAAAGAAGACATAAAACTAAAATAAAATTTTGGACGATTTTCTCTGTCCTCTTCGATTGTTTTAATATTTTACTTCGTATTGTCTCACTCCCTTTCTTAATCATAATAATTCAACGGTTGGGTCCATATTCCTATCAATTCCCTAGCCAATAATAGTATGCCACGTGTGTAACTATGTGATAACTGTACATAAAAATTTTCTTGAGTCATAGAAGTGTGAGAATGCCATAAGAAATTATTGTGTTAATGTTATGTTCTTACCAACTAAGGAATCAAAGAATCTCTTTAGGATTTTATCTTCAAGCGGAACCAAAGTGTATGCTTATAATTTTCCCATGTTGGGTTTTTACCAAAATACTCATTTTTTTCCATGTGGGGTTTACTTTTTGTGAATGAATATGAATTAAAGATTCAATTTTTAGTACATGGTGTTGATAAAGATTATACTGTGTTTTTATTTTTGTTGTGTGTTATTTAATTTTTTTATAATAGGGTGAATGTTTTATTTTGGCGAAGTTTTAAGAAAATAAATAAAACTTTTGAATCATTGTTTATTAATGTTGTAGAAGTTATGAATTGTCATTTAAGTTCTCTTACTTGAAAAAAGCTCAGTTTTTTCCCCCTTTGAATTCAGTTTTAGTCATTGGTTGAACTTAACTTTTGCAATCCCCTTTCTTCATTTAGATTGTTGAACTTATTTTTTTAATCATGTTATGCATATATTTCGCAATAATTTCTTAAGTTTTCATATACAGAGTATAACAGGGCCTCTTGCCCTCTTAATAATTGTGATTCTCTATAACCAAGTAGTCTCTGGATACGCGCTTTGTACGTGTATAATTACCGTATTCACGAGTAATGTAAGATTTCAAAAAATTGCATAATGCAATATAACAATGCGTTTTGACTTAATAGCTATTTCATCGTCTCCAACTATCTGAAAGGCGGGGGTTACAAGGGGGTAAGAGATTGGGGGGGAGCAGTGTGACTGAGGGACTGGGAGAGGAGGTTGGCGGAGGCTGAGGGTTGGGGGAGTTGGTTGGGGTGGGTGGGCTATGGTGGAGCTGATTAGGGTGTGTGGTGAGGGGGTGGGGGAGGGAGAGTGGTGGTGTAGGGTTGGAAAAAGAGTGGTTCAAGTTCTGGTCGGTGGTGGGGTGCAGATTGAGTGGGGTGATGGGGGGTGGGTTTTGGTCGGTCTGAGTATAGGTGGTTTAGTGGAGGCTGGATGGGGGGTGGTGGAGATGGTTCTTTTAGGGGGGGGGGAGGGAGTGAGTTGGTCGTTTGGTTGGCACATATTGAAGAAAAAAAAATAAAGACCTGTTGGATACCTTGATTCCACCCATAATTGATCAAAGAATGACTTTGCTGCAATAAAGGCAGTATGGAAGATGGTATTTTTTCATGTTTGATCAATCTGACAGGGGAGAAGAAAATGGTTACCAACGTCACTGCAACGGAACACAATCTCCATGTGGCAGCTCTCTTTGGCCAACAGCTTTCCGGGGAGATGTCCTTATATTAGCCCGGCGTTGTTATGTTATAAGAATCAGAACAATGAACTGCGCTTCACATTGCACTAATTAGGACAAAGTGAAGTGGGTGAGTGAACTTTAGCATACAGTCAGGAGACGGACTTGTGAGGATGAGATTACATTGGAGATACTGCAACTGCACAAGGCCCTTTAGAAGTGGACACATTGACCTTGTTAGGATCGGTGGTGACATCTTACTGAATCCTGAACACGATTTCCCAGCAATAAAGCCGAGGAGACACCATTTATTTGGCAGCGGAGTCAGGTTTCATGATGCATTGCTTGAAATTTTTTGCACGTTTCACAGAACCAACTTATTTGCGGTCCATCCAATAGAACACCGCTCCTGCAGCTGTATTCAAGAACACACGGGTTGTACGTACCTTCTGGGATGGTTTCATCCTAGGGAAAATATTAATTTGTCCATCTACTAATAGAAAGAGCTATAAATTGATATACTCCTACATTCATATATACTTTATGATGTTGTTAAGGGATGAAAACAATCAATTCATTTGAATAATATATATCTCAGATGCGCGAGATTACTATTGCAATGAATAAACCTTTATGCGAAGAATCTGATATATTGGGTTTGGAATTCACTACACTATGCTGTTTAAACAGGATTGGACAGAATAGTTTTCGGATAATTTGGCTGGAAGAAATCTTTAGGCCTATTTCTGCAGGCAGTGAAAATGATTGGACTACCATCATTTCCACATTGCAGTCTAGTGAAGCTGATCATTGTATATATATGAGTTATGTAAAACACTGCCTGGATTGTGGGACATGTTAATAGCATGGCCAAAATGCACTTCATTTTGCCATATTGACAGGTCATAATGAAACATTGCTCAAAGTGTTATCATTTGAGTCTATACTTTGTGGATAGCCTTGTTGATGAGCAGAAATGCGGGGACACTCCACTCCATTTGCTTGCTGCCTCTGGGAACCGGTGCCTCAAATGATATTAAACATCCAACCAAAGAAGATGGCATTTAACAACAAAATCAGACTCCCTTTGACATAGCATGTCATATACATGGACATACAGAAGGTACTCCCGCTTGTCCCTGACTACTGGATCCGTTTTCCCCACTTCTTTTAAAACAACTTCTCGACCTCGGGAGTAGGGATCCTATGGTCTGCAACACCTACTCTGGAGTAGGGATTTATTCTTCTGTTGTGTAAAGATGTTTTTTTAAATGACAACTATTTTCGACTATCTATTTTAGGCAAGATGAAATAAATGAACCTTAGTTTAATTAATTCATCTTGTTTCTCAAGGAGTATCTTTCACCACGTGATTGATTTTCTATTACTACATGTCACTTATGATTTAGGAGAATTGGTAGCGAGTGGGGGGGGTTGTTCGGAGCATAATGGACATTGGGACAAGCGGTGGACTTCAAGGTAAAACGGAAAACAGAAACTATTGGTAACATACGACAGATGAGGAAGGAGGATGATCAGGACAAAGCTAAGAGAGACAAAATAGAAATAGAAAAAATTATGAAGGCGGCTCAAATACAAGTAGTTGTAGCTACTCTCCTAATGACAGTCACGTTCGCTGCTGGTTTCACATTGCCAGGAGGTTTATACAACGATGACAGTCCTAATAAAGGGATGGCTATTCTATTAAGGAAAACAGCGTTTCGTGCATTTGTTATTTCAGATGTCCTGGCATTTGCATTCTCAGCTGGTGCTATATTCATCTACTTCTTCATGGCAGATTGCGATGTAGACGAAGATGAAGAATGTAAAAGGGACTGGTTCAAAGTTTTAAGAAGTTATTATTATATAGCAGGTATTTTGCAACTTTTGGCAATGGGTGCTGTTGTAATTGCATTTGTAACTGGTATGTATGCTACTTTAGCAAATTCACTTGCACTTGCTATAGTGTTGTGTATTGGATTTTGTCCTTTTCTATGTACTTTTGGTATCATTTGGGTATAAAAAAACAAGAAGAACTCTCTAGGGATCTTGCTTGTTTAGGCCCTATTGGCCACAAACATACTTTGGTAAATGCTCAAGTTGCATCAAATTGGCCCAAAACATACGTTGTATTAAAGTTTATGGTTAGATTAATCTTGAGTGCAATAAGTACTTCTTTGTATATTTCAAGTGAATTTTTATTGCGTTTGAAATTGGTAATGTTGATGTTTGTATTGGAATTTCTCTTTTTTATATTATTAAAGACGTATATTAGACCAGATGGAAAACATTATTTTGAGAACTTTCTATTCATGTTTTAGAGATCAAACTATTAAAGACTTTTTTTTTCTTTTGTTTATAATTTTCCTTTTTCCTCAAATAAAATCTACTAAAATAAAAGGTCAAAATGTCAAGATTAGACCAGAAAAATATATTTTATAAAACTTGAGTACCATCAAAAATTAAATATTTGTTTGCTTGTCTCTGGATATTGATGATATTCATCTTAGTGACATTAAGCAGATACTGGCAATCTTTTATGACATCCATTCTTTCACGCAGAAATATTCTCTTCTAATCAATTATAATCTGAATAGAAAAAATAGGATCATTTTTAGAGATTTTAAATATAAAAATAAAAATCCATCATAAGAAGACATAAAACTAAAATAAAAATAAAAATATGAAATGAAGGAGTCATAAAGTGTGAGAATGGCATATGAAATTAAGGAGTCATTTGCTACAAACATTGATAACTCTAAGATTAGTAAATGCAGGGATTAAAAATGTAAATATTAGTAATGTAGGAATTAATAGTTCATAAATTATTTTTTGTTTGGTTCACTATTTTCACTTAATCTTGTATTTGATTTATAACTTTATAAAAAAAATTCTTTTCTATTATACCTTTGTGTTATTATAAGATTATTTATTTCATGTAATTGAATCAAAATAAATAATCGAACCATAACATTATAATTTATTTATTTTAGAAAATAACAACAAAGAAAAAGAGTGTTACATAAATAAAAACAATTATTTTCTTTTGTGCACATAATTAATAACAAGAATTTAACACTAGGCAACATTTGAATAAAATTCATAGTAAAAAAAAAGCTAAATCTTTGTTGTCGTTTTTTTCTTCCAATTTTACCCTGTATAATTATTGTATATGGCAATCGGATGTTGACAAAAGAGTTTAAACTTAAAATGGAGATCCATAAATATACTTATACAATTTTATACCAAAGTCGCTTACTTGGATAATAATTAATTGTTATGAATCAGCCCCAGCCCAATAACAATACTAATAAGTATATCACATGGATAGGTTTTGGGATAAGTAGACCAAATACAAGCAATAAGGTCTGACCTTCACAAAGGATAATTTGGGATTCATACTGCGGGTATTGTTAAATAGAAGATGGCATCACTATGAGAGGGCATTGAATGAGTTATGTGCAAAGGCATTTATGTATTCTCATCCCCAATTCTAAAGTCTAAGTTTCTCATTCCCATTCTTATCTCTATCGTTAGTTACTTGTTATTTCAATATTTTCATTGTAATTCGATAGCTTAATTAACATAATTACAATCTTAGAGTAGTAATACCATTCCACTGCTTATATTAATATATACTAAGGATTTTAATTTGTTACATTAATCAAAGTTGTTGTGGATAATATTGTTTTTATTTTAGGATTTTCTATTTCATGTAACTAGTTAAAGTTAAATATATACCTCAAGGAGATCTTTAATGGCATATTTTTTATTTTTTTTGTTGGTCAAGTATATTTTAAGCTTAACATAGATTTAAGATCACTTATATTTGTTCAATAGGTAAAGCTACCTATAATAGGTATTTTGCAACTTTTGGCAATGGGTGCAGTTGTAATTGCATATGTAACTGGTATGTATGCTACTTTAGCAAATTCACTTGCTCTTGAAGTTAGGTTTGTGTCATTGATTGTGTCTCTTTTCTTATGTACTTTTCTGTTATCTTTTGCGTATAGCTAAGAGATCGTGTTCTTACTAGTAGTAATCGGACAATGTACATAATCTTAATTTGAAGTGATGAGGTGCGCTTACAATTCGAGCAAGTCTCCGTTTTCTAATATAGCTAGGAGATCAAACTTAATACTATTTTTTCCTTCATGTATAGAGACACGTGATTGTAATTTGTGAATGATACTATTTGTTGTAGCATGATTTGCTTGAATTATTTTTCCCATTCCTCTTGTTTTTGTTTCGAAATGAAGTAAATCGATTTGTGATTTATCAACACGCCTATTTTTATTCAACAAGATCCAATAACTAGCTTGATTTCTTTAGGATCGGAGGCAATGTATGTAGCCATGTGTTTGTCTAAACAAGTGTACCATGAGTCTATTTACTTTAGTGTATATATTGTACTATTGTAGGTAGAACTTTATGACTCTTGTGTGAATAAGTAAAGCATGATTAAATGAAAGTTACCAACCTAGGCCATGGACGTTATTGATCGCTCACCAACCTAAATCATTTGTGATAATGTGATAAGTCACTTATCTTTTGTAATTTTATTCAAAGGCCATTCTAGGCGAAAATTAATACATTCAACCAATTTACCTTAATTTTTAAGCCAAAAAATAAATAAATATTAAATCCATCTACGTTTATCTAAACACTCTTGTCAATAAATTACATTATATATATAAGATAAATTTTTTGTATTTAATTTTGAATCCCAAACTAACAAAAAGTAAATAGTGGCAGGTCTCCTTAATAATTGACTTTCACGTTTAGGGTTAACATTCTATTGTAAACCGGGGGGCTAAAACAATAAATTTAAACCCAAAAAAATTGAAGGGTCTATTAGAAAAGGCTAGAATTCACTTTTTATCTTCCCAAATCCCTTAATCACTTCATTATTTCTTCGCTTAAGACTCAAGAGCCAAATATTAAATCACTTTTTCAGATCTCTTGAAATGGAACTAACTTTTGTATCCATAAACTACATACTGTTACTTTTTTTGGAATGGTGTTTTGTTAATTTATCCGCACGTTCTTTTATATATTTTTCGAATACCTGAATAAAAATTTTGAATCTGTCACTGACCCACCCAATATTTGACTAGTAAGCTCATTTATACATTGATAAACACAAGGCCAAAAAGGTCCACATTGACAAGTCAAAATCAATTAAATTCATACTACTACAGGTAGGGTTGTTCATGGTTATGGTTAAATTATTATACCGAATCGCAATCTGAATCAAATCGATTAAAAAAATATTTGGTTTGGTTTTAAATTTTGAAAACGGATACTATTTGGTTTGGTTTTGATTTTACTAGAAAAACAATCTCAAATATAACCAAACCGAATCGATAAATAAGATATATAAATTTTACAATTATTATAGATATTCATAAATAAAATATAGATATTGTGATGAATTTAATTAACTTAAGTACTTTAGTTTTAATTTTTTCAAGTCAAGCAGTTAAATTTAAGCCCAACTACTACAATACTAAGTCCAAGTCCATCAAAATCCATTACATTAGGAGTCGTTTGGTAGAGTTTATTAGCAAAAATAAATGTAATGCGAGCATTACTAATGTATGTAGTAGTTCTTGTAATACCTTTCCATTCTATGATAACTATTATGCACTCTATTGTGTATTGAGGAGTGTATTACGAATAATACCATGAATTTTTATGTATTAGTAATACAAAGGGATTTAATGTATGCATCATCATAGTTAAAGACTCAATTACTTTTCAAAAGTCATTCTACATTTTTTTCACCATATTGTGGAGGGTTATTTTGTAAATTAATATTTTTATATAATACATACTATTTTTAATACATCAAATCAAACAACGCATAAGAAACAATCCATGGATAGCTAATGCAAGTATCACTAATATAATCTAGTAAGCATTATTTATATACATTTTACCAAACGACCCCTTAGTCTTTACCTACCCTATCTTACATAAGATAGTTACACTTTCTTATTTCAATCACTTTATTCGTGTTATAATAACTCTAATATTGCTTCATTACTTAATTAATATGACAATAACTTTCCTGTAGATTGTTCATGTACTAGGTGTGTGTATCTGTTGAGATACGTATTGTCATAAAAAAAGTTTATTACTCTCAAACCAAAAAAACTAAACCAAAACCAAAACGACAATAACCAAATGATAGTTATTTTTTTTGTTATTTGAGTTAGAAATTTCAAAAAAGCAACCGTCCAGATTGATTTGATTTTGATTTTAACCAATAATTAATTCAAATCAAACTACAAACACCCCCAATCACAAGGTTCGAATTCGAATTTTGCTGGTAGCATCTAATTAATTAAATTAGATATGTCCATTATGACCTCGTCTCATATTAACAGATCCTCTTCATTTGTCAAGAAAATCTATGTAGTGTTTTGGTTTTCTTCAGATATGAACGAAATTCATATTGGTCACTTCTAGCAAATACTTGTAATCTCTTACAAATAATTGGAAAAAAAAATTAATCAATTTTAGATTTTTAATGTATAAAAATAAAGATATATTGTAAAAAAAATTAAAGCTAAAAATAAATATCTTTTGCTTACCTAACTGAAAAAAACACAAAAAAACATTTTTCATCATAATGAATACATACTTTATGCTACTAGGTTGAAGATCGATTTTTTTCATTTAGGTTTTACCTTTCCTTTTTTTGTGTAAATTAATATGGATAAGACTTTAGAAGAAAAGACATAAGTTCCTTCCTAAACTTGTATTGAAAAGTCAGTTACACACTTTAATTATCATAACTATCTATTACACACTTAACTAATTCAAAATGAGTTAATACAACCCTAGTAACGTGCAACACCACTCTCAGAGTATGGCAATGTATTACATCGTTGCAGCTCCTCAGAACCATGGCATTGAAGAATGAAGTTAAAATTCACGAAGTGAGATATGTATGTTACTATTGGTAGAGGAGCAGTCTCTAAGAATATCAAAGAGACATGTATCGCTAGCTTACAATGATCGTTGAGCAGTTTGCTCTAGATAAGGTGGTGATAAGTTAAAAAGACTCCGGAATTGCTTGATAGATATTCTATTTTTGGCCCAAATCATTGGGCATTAGTATGCATAACGTCAAGATGCAATAGTTAGGGGATGGGATGACGATAACGAAGTCTGTCCTTACACGGACATGACCTGATACTGTTAGAAAACTACTGTCTAGGGAAATTATCAGAATTGACTCTGTAAAGTCAAAAGATAAGTTGTCGGATCCACTTACAAAAAAGGTCTAACTAGAGAGAAAGTTTAAGATCATCTCAGGGAATGAATTTCGCTTAAGGACAAGTAATCATGGCGGGTTGGGTAAACTCTATCTAGCAGACTGATAGATAGAGTTATATAGAGTTATATAGTTATATAGTTATTTTAATCATCAATTTTGACATAATAATAAGGATAAAAAATGAATAACTAATTCAATATTTCTTAATGACTTTCTTAAAAGAGCGCGAAACATCTCGAAAATTCAATCAATATGAAATGGAAGGAATATATAAAAAAAATAAAAGATATATTGTTGAAAAAAAACATGAAACTAAAAAAATTAAATTAGCACGATTTTCCTTGTCCTCTTGATCGCTTTGAATTTTTTTTTACTGCTTCTCTATCATTAATCCTAGGTCAGTTAACTTCGAGACTTGAAGTGGGTCCACCACAAAAATAAATATCTTTTGCTTACATAACTCAACACGCACAAAAAAAACATGTTTCATCATAATGAATACTCCATCCTAAATGCTACTAGGTGAAAGATTCGATTTTTTCATCTAGGTTTTACTCTTCTTCTTTTTTTGGGTATTAATATGGGTTAGAGATTTGATTTTAAGTATATGGTGTTGATAAAGATTGTGTCTTTATTTGTTGGGAGTAAGAAAATGTTTATATTTATTTGTGTTGTGTTGTTATGCGTTTGACCATGAAAATAAAATTTTATTTAGTTTATTTATAATTTGTAAAGTTAGAATCGGAATTGTGTTTACCATAATATTTGAATTTTTTTAATAAATTGAATGTGTTTTTTTATAAATATATTTCTTTACAGAGTTTTCTATTGTGATATTATGCGTATACAAAGAATTCAAGAATTTGATGGAGGTAAATTCTGCAATATAATGACACATTTATTGGGTGGTGGGGTGTTGTTTGTAGTGATATTCTTTCATTTGGTTGGGGGGACAAAAAATATAAATTAGAGGCTTTTGTTAAAATATAAAAAATAATAAATTGAGGTGATCATTTAATGAAATATTTATTTGGTTTGGGTTCTAGTCGATAAAAATGGGGAATATATATGGGGCTTTAAACTTGTAGAGAAAACAAGGAATAAAAAAAGTTAAAAAAACCTATCAAGAAAAAAACGGTATGTTTGGAAAACAACGTTTCATGATTGACATTTATATATGGTCTTTAGCTTATTTGAATATAACTATTTCTTCACTTATTCCGTAGCCCCAATCCTAATCATCTATTATACTAAATATTGTTGAAGCCACCCTTTCTTAGTCAACTTAAGCTATCAATTGTAAAGCAATTGTTAAAAAGGAATTAGTAATGGAGTTGAAAAGAAAGATGTGTAGTTGGCAAATTGGTAAGATTGCAACCATTTTTGACTTTGCTATATGTCTACATATGTCATAGTGACAAGGTATGGGTTTATGCCTTCTATAAATAGAGCTCTTGCTCATTTTGTTAGAACACACCAAGTTAGAGAGAAGGAAAAAACCATTTTTGAGAGCAAAAGTGAGTATCCATTAGACTATAATAAGAAAATATCTGTGAGGAAAAATAGAGTGTGAGCGATATTTTTAGTAAAGACGGAAACCAAAAGAGTGTTGTTCATTGAGGTGTAGGAGTCACTTTGAGTATTGTATTCGTGACTACACAGTGTAAAATTCCTTACATAGAATATCATGATCCTCTTAGTCTTGTGGTTGTTTTCACCTTATTCAGACGGGTTTCAACGTATAAAATATTTGGTTTGGTGTCGGTTAATTTTCCCATTCTATTTCCATTACTTTTACCATATATATTTTTTGCTTGTCCACGTTTTACCAAGAATCTGGTAGGGACCAAGAAGAAGCAAGCCTGGAAATTTCTTCATCAAAATTTGATGCCCATAGGATAATTGGTTCATAATCCCTGAAAATTATTCAGATGGTCTGTACATCGGAGAAACCATCATGATATTTCAAACTCAACATTTGACTTTATAAGAAATTTTGTTGTTGCCAGGCTTTCGGAGCAGACAAACTTCAAGGATGCTCCCAAAGGTTCGAGCCATGTGTTTCTCCGAGATATGGTTCAACACATTATCGTCAGACCCATTGCCTAATTGGAATCCACAAACCTGTTAGCAACAGATTCCAATCTTCATCTGCTATTATCAGGATTTACAGTGGTAATACTGGTTTATAAAAATTCTTGAATAAAGCAGATCTTCCATTTACCCTTCCAAATGACATAATTAACACATTCAAGTAACCATTCTACTTGTGTTGGCTTCCTTGTTTTCCCAAAAAAATATAGTTATCGAAATCAAGTAAATCTTTTCTGATGTGGAAGTTCAGGACGTGCTCTAACCCCAGGCATAATCAGATAAAACCGTGGCTCTGATACCGTTTGTTGGGAAAACGTGGACAAGCACAAAAAATATATGGTAAAAGTAATGGAAATAAAATGGGAAAATAACGACACCAAGAACTTTACGTGGAAACCCTTCTGAATAAGGAAAAAACCACAGACTAAGAGGAGAGAATTGATATTACCTATAGTAAGGAATGACACTGTGTAGTAGGTCGCACTTGAGTATTGTATTCTACACACAGTGTAAAAATTCCTTACATCTTAATATCAAATGCTCCTTAGTCTGTGGTTTTTTCCCTTATTCAGGAAGGGTTTCACGAAAATTCTTAGGTGGGCGTTATTTGCCCATTTTATTTTCCATTACTTTTACCTATATATTTTTGTGTTGTCCACGTTTTCCCCAACAAAATGGTATCAGAGCCAAGGTTTGATCTGAGTATGCTCTGTGGTTGCAGCAACAGTCTGAACTTCCAATCAGAAAAGATTTACTTTGATTTGCGGATAAACTATATTTTTGGGGAAAAACAAGGGAAGCCAACAAAAGTAGAATGGTTACTTTGACTGGTTGTAATTATGTTGTCATTGGAAGGGGGAAAATGGAAGATCGCTTTATGTCAAGAATTTTTATAAACAGTATTTACCACTGTAAAGACTGATATATTGACAGATGAAGAGTTGGAACTGTTGCATAGAAAGGTTTGGGGATTCATTAGGCATGGGTCGGACGATAATGTGTTGAAACCCTATCTCATGGAGAAAAACCCAATGCTCGAACCCTTTGGGAGCATCTTGAAAGTTTGTATGCTCGAAAGACTGGGAACAACCAAAAAGTTCTTAATAAAGAAGATGTTGAGTTTGAATTCATGATGGTTCTCCGATGGACAGACAATCTGAATAATTTTCAGGGGATATGAACCAATTATGCTATGGGATCAAAATTTGATGAAGAAATTCAGCTTTGCTTCTTCTTGTTCCCTACCAGATTCTTGGGAAAACATTTAGAACGTCATTGTCAAATTCTGCTCTGGAGGTGAATCTCTCTGGATTCCGCCAAGAGTTAGCTGTCTTGAACGAAGAGATGAGAAGAAAAATCAAGGTTCCTCTTCGTCGGAGTCCTGATAAGGCCCCAGGGGGGAGAATAAAAAACTAGGTTCTAGGCATACTAGAGAAACAAATAGGAGCAAATCAAAGGCAGACTTAAGGATATTGAGTGCTATCATTGTGGCATGAAAAGGGAACAAAGAAGTTACTGCAAGAAGTTGAAGAGGGAGAAACAATAAAAAAGCGCGAAACTAAACAAGGATGCAAGGAACATTGCCTACAACGTACCACCGAAGAGATTTGTTACGTTCTTGTGCAAACATGATAAATATTGATTATGATGAGTCAAGCTGGGTTGTGAAACTGGTTGCCGCATCTCATGTGACATCAAGGAAGGATTTTCTCTTCCTTACATCCGGTGATTTTGGAACCTTGAGGTATGGGTAATGAGACTGTTTCTAGGGAGGGGGTGGTATGGACAATTTGTTTGAAACAGTGTTGGAACTAAAACTAGTTTTGAAACAATTCCAACGTGAAAATGATCTGATGTTCGTAGGCACCTAAATTCTGTGGTGTTTTAGATGATGAAGGGGATATGTTAGGACCAAGGTGATGGAAAAGGGAAAGGCTCATTAAGGGTTCCTTGGTTGTGGCTCGTGGTAAACAAGTCGTGGTCTAACTGGACTACGGCATTTGCTGTGTTGAATGGCTATGGTGAATGCGGTTTGAGAGCGATAGTCTTAAACATTATGTCACAAGAGGCTTAGCCACCGTAGCGAGAGAAGGACTTAATGTTCTAGCAAGAAGAAATTATTGTCAAATTTCCAAAGTGCTAATTAGAAAAATGTGAGGCATCGATGGGTTGGTGTAAACAAAAGAGTTTCCTTTAAGTCCTACCTAATTCGAGAAAATACAGAGTTTCTTGAGTTAGTGCACTCTGATTTATGTGGTCATGAGACAAAAGACATTGGTGGTGCACTTTACTTTTGTCACGTCATTGATGATTGCCTCGAGAAAACTTGGTCTATGTCTTGAAGGCTAAAGGACACGTGGTAGGGTCTTTAAGCAATTTCAGGCTTTAAGTTGAAAGAGAAACTGGAAAGAAACATTGAAATGTAGCGTACTGATTCGATAATGGTGGTTTGATATTGTGGACCATTTGACGAATACTGCAAGAATCAAGGTATTAGACAACAGAAAGACTCCTCCCAAGACTCCTCAGCTTAATGGTTTGGCTGAGAGTTTTGGGTGAGAGAGAACAGACCTTGATGGAAAGAGTTAGAGGTTGGCTTTCTGAAGCAAAGTTGCCAAACTCATTTTGGGGGAGGCTTTATTGACCGCTGAACATGTTATTATCTATCTCTGCTTGTTGCTTTGCAAAGTTATGTACAAAAGTGTTTGGTATGGAAAGGATGTTTTCCTATGACCATTTCGAGCGTATTTTGTGCACAGCTTTTGTACATGTGCGAAGATGAGAGGTCAAAATTACGAGATGCCAAGAACAGGCAAATGCATCTTCATTGGTATGGCCTAGATGAATTTGGTACAGGCTAGATGGCAATTGAAAGAAAAACTTGTGAGAAGCGTGATATTATTTTCATGGAGAATCAAAAATTGAAGATATGACAAAAGCGGAGAAGGTAGAATCTTCAAATTTGATGGTTTATAGTTCCATCAGGATTGAAGTTCCTCAAACAGTGTGCATGATTTATTGGTTTGATAATCATGGTGAACGCCCAGAATCATGTATCAAAATCAACATGTTGATGTTGATAATAAACAATGATATTCGGTAGTGATGATTCCGGTTGATCATGAAGTTGTGGACGAATCAAAGATTCCGCTTCGGAGGTCCACAAGAAAAAAAAGAGGTTCCTTCCTCGTTATTACCAAGAGGATGTGTTACTCACGGACGGGGGAGACCGGAATGTTATGAGGAGGCCAGGAGATGAGCACAAAAACAATGGATTGATGAGCCAGGCAGCCGAGATGAAGTCTTTGCATGGAACCACAATTAGGAGTTGTAAATTGCCAGGGCATGAGAGCTGTGAAAGAACAAGTGGGTGTTCAAAGTTAAAGTTGAGGAACCCAACTTTGAAGCCCAGGTAAAAGCTAGTTGGTTGTTTACGGGATTCGGTCAAAGGAAAGGTATTGACTTTGATGAAATTATTTTCTCCTGTTGTGAAAAAGTCATCGATTCGCACAGTTCTAGGTTTGGCTGCTAGTCTTAATTAGAGAATTTGAGCAGAGGATGTGAAGACGGCCTTTCCTCACTTGACCTCGAAGAAGGAGATTATATGGACAACCTGAGTTCTCAAGTAGATGGTAAAGACAATTGTATTGCAAACATTAAAAAGAGTCTCGTATGGCCCTAAAAAAGCTACCCAGACAGTGTGGTACAAAAAGTTTGTCTGTGATGGGGGAGCAGGGCTAATAAGAAGACTTCTTCCGATCATGGCGTATTGTACAAAAAAAAATTTCTGACAATATTTTATCTCTTTGTTGTATGTGGAGATGATGTTGATGTGGCAAAAAATACTTCCAAGATTGACGAGCTAAAGAAAGAGTTGTGTAGTCTTTTCTATGAAAGACTTGGGAGGTCTGCCAAGCAAATTTGGGCATGAGCAGTACTCGTCTTCGAGATTAAAGGAAGAGATTATTGTCCTCAGAAGAAGTAAATTGAAACGCGTTACTGGAGAGCTTAAATATGAAGAATCTAAGCCTGTAGTTATACCTCTTGCTGGGTCATCATGAAGTTGACGACAAGAAGATGTGTCTACGGCTAGGGGGAAGGAAACAAAAGAGAAACATGCGCCAAAAGTTCCTATTCCTCCGTTGTCGGGAAGTCTAATGTATGCAGGGTGTGACACTAAAACCTGATATTGCTCACGCAGTTGGTGTGTCAGTAGATTTCTCGAAAATCCGGGGGAAGAAAAGAGCAGGGAAGCTGTGTGTATGTGTGTGAAATGGATTAAATCAGGTATTTAGAGGAAGGCTCAGATGAATGCTTGTTGTTTTGGAGCATCAAATCCAATCTTGAAGGCTATACAGATTCTGAGATGGCAGGGTGACCTTGATAACAGAAAATCCCAGACGGCATATTTGTGTACTTTTTCAGGGGGAGCTATATCATGGCAGTCAAAGTTGCAGGAAATGTGTTGCACATCACAATGAGCATGAGATATTGCGGCTACTGAAGACGCAAGGAATGATATGGCTTTTAAAGCGATGTTCTTCAAGAGCTTGGTTGAATCGTGGAGTATATGTCTACTGTGACAGTCAGAGTGCAATAGACTTGAGCAAGAACTCCATGTACCATTGCAAGAACAAAAACAGATATTGAGTCAGATATCATTGGATTCGTGAGAAGTGGAGAAGAATGAATCATTTTACGTCAAAAAAGATTACACAAGTGAAAAATCCTGCAGATATGCCTGACCAAGATGATACCAAAAGACAAGTTCGAGTTATGCAAAGAAACTTGTGGGTATGGCTCCTCTAAGAAGGTTGAAGAAGATACCTTCTTTCCAGTAAATGGGGGGGGGTGGAAACTGGAGGGGGAGATTGTTGAATCCATCCCATTCTAGTCAACTTAGCTATCAAATTGTACAGAATTTTTTAAAAGGGAATAGATTGGAGTTTTGAAAAGAAAAGATTAGAATTTGGTAGTTGGCAAATTGGTAGATTTGCAACCATTGTTGACTTGGCTAGTTTACATATGTCATAGTGGACATCGCATAGGTGGTTTTATCCTTCTATAAATAGAGCATCTGCTCATTTGTAGAAAACACCAAGTTAGAGAAGAAAAACCATTTTGGAGAGCAACGTGAGGTATTCCAGAGACTATAAAGAAAATAGTCTGTGATGTTAAGAAAACAGAGTGTGAGAGATATTTTAGTAAGACGGAACAACAAAAGAGTGTTGTTCCTTTGAGTGTTTAGTAGTCACTTTGGTATTGTATTCGTGGACTACAAAGTGTAAAATCCTACTATAGTAATATCCAATTGTCTCTTAGTCTGTGGTTTTTTTCCCTTATTCAGAAGGTAGTTTCCACGTAAAATTCTTGTGTCGTTATTTCCCATTTGTATTTCCATTACTTTACCATATATATTTTGTGTTGTCCACGTTTTCCAACAATTATGTTAGTTTAATATAAATTTTTTTTGCTTACCTAACTAAAAACAATTTTTTGTCACCGTGAATACTCTACCATTACTTAAAAGAAAAAAAAAACCTTACTATTCTTAATTAGGTTGTGATTCTCCGTACATAAGTAGTGTTTAGATTGTTAAAGAATGACAAAAGTCCACATCGATGATTAATGAGATGAGTGGACACCTTAGAAGGCTTGGACAATTCTCATCTTTTTGATTTAACTTTTGGGGTGAGAGGTGGAGTTTTAAAGTCCCACATTGATGGTTAATGAGATGAGTGGACTCTTTAAAAGGCTTGGTCAATCCTTATCTCTTTTACTTAGCTTTTGTGGTCTAAGACCTAATTCAACATAGATAAGCGTTTTTGCACAGTTACCTAATCGCATTAATGAGTACCAATTTATGTGTGTGCACAAAATTGTGATGCAGTTGGTTCACACACATTATGGATGCACACATGTACGATGATGCAATGAAAGGCAGTATGGACTATGGTGATTTTTCATTTGTTGATCATTTGACAAGGGAGGAAGAAAATGGTTGCCAAGTCACTCCAAAGGTTTACATTAATGGTCTTTACGATTAATATTTTACATTAATGGTTTTTACGTTCATTTGAATAAATCTCTTCTTCACTCTTATTCTCGTAGCCACAATCCTCATGATACCACACCCCTATACACACATTCATCTATTATACAAATTATGTAGTTTATATACAAATATTTTTTGCTTACCTAACTAAACACAATCTTTTTTTGTCACAGTGAATACTCTCTTTGTTTTTAAAAGAAAGATCTCCTCTATTTTATTGTGTTTAAAAAAGAATGACTTTTTGCTTTTTTGAGCTAACATTTTCATTTTAATTTTTCACGTGACTTGTTTAAAGCGACAAGATTAAAGAACAATTTTGTATATTTGACATAACTTTAATTTAGAACCACAAAATTTAAATTTTTTTTTTATTTTCTTAAACTTCGTGCCAAAACAAACTAGGTCATTCTTTGTAAAAAGAAGGAAATACATCCTAAATGCTAATTAGGTTGAATTTTCTATTTTTTTTCATCTAGGTGTTACTTTTTGTGTACGAATGTGGGTTAAAGATTCATGGCGGAAACTAATGTATTTAGCTGCTTTACCTTATCTTTTAAGTCAAAAATAAAAAAATATCAAACCCAATTAATTTTAACCAAAAATCACTTGCCCACCCAATATTTGACTGTAAGCTCCTTTATACATTGATAAACACAAGGGCTTAAAAGGTCCAAATGACAAGTTAACATCAATTAGATTCATGTAACTAGGAGGTTTGCATTTGAATTTTGCTAGTAACATGTAATCAATTAAATTAGATGTTCATTATTACCTCGTCCCATATTAACGAGTCTTCTTTATTTGTCAGAAAATCTATATATTTGTTGCTTTTAACGAAATTCATTTCGCACGATGGCTTCAAGTAAATTACTGCAATCTCGTATAAAAAATAATTGTCTAATAATATTTGTTTGTTTGAGAGTCATGAGATAATTTACCATTTGTATTTATTTTACGATTGCAATTAAATACTGTATATGATTTAAAATATTTTTCAAAACATTAAATTTAATAAAGTCAAGAATATTACCTCTAGTATTTTTAAAATAATATATCAAAGTGAATAGTGAACAACAGAGGGAGTGTAACAATGCTTTTGATTATTATAGATGTTTTCTTTATCCTAATTTATAATGTGTTAATGTTTGAGTCATGTGCACAAAATATAAGGAATAATTTTGTTATGCAGTTGGATCACACACACATTATGGATAAGAGAATGTACGATGCTGCAATGGAAGGGGAACTGGCATATTACAATTTTTCAGTTGTTGATCATCTGACAAGGGATGAAGAAAATGGTTACCAAGTCACTCCAAAGGGAAACACAATCCTTCATGTGGCAGCTCTCTTTGGCCGACAGAATTTTGTGAGAGAAGTCCTTAAGCATACCCCGGCATTGTTACGTTATAAGAATAAGAAAAATGAAACTGCGCTTCACATTGCAGCTAATGTAGGACAAAGTGAAGTGGTCCAATGATACTGCTTAGATACAAGGACAGAAGGTCAGTACGTGTGAGGATGACGGACTGACATTGGAGATAAGGCTTGCACAAGGCCGTTAGTTTTGAAGTGGACACCATCTGACATTGGGAGGATCTGAGAATTTATTACTAGATCCTGAAACGGATGCCCAGCAAATTAGGCAGAGGGGGAGGACACCACTTATCTGGCAGCGGAGTCAGGTTTTCATGATGCTTTGATTGAAATCTTGAACGTTTGCAAAGAACCAACACATGTTGCAGGTCCATCCAATCGAACACCTCTACTTGCAGGTCCATCCAATCGAACACCTCTACATG
Organism: Solanum habrochaites; assembly: GCA_027704765.1. Taxonomy (NCBI): domain Eukaryota; kingdom Viridiplantae; phylum Streptophyta; class Magnoliopsida; order Solanales; family Solanaceae; genus Solanum; species Solanum habrochaites. The sequence continues at coordinate 23,578 of JAKWJA010000694.1, forward strand.
CAGCTGTGATTCAAGAACACGCGGGTAAATACGTTGTTTGTCCTTAAGTCCTAGCTATTTGCTGTATGAGTTTTGTGTTAGAAAACTCCAAATTTAGCAATAACCAAAGTAGGCCATTATTGAAATCAATTTACCAAGATAATATGTTTTTTACAAAATTAGTATAAACGTAGTTCTCAGTAACGTTTTAGGTGATATTTTATTTTTAAAAAATCCAGACAAAAATCTAATAGAGTAAACAGACATTCGTAAACGTTATTGTCAGTAACGTTTTATAATTATTACTTACAGCTAAACGGGCTCACACGACATTTCCTGAAACGGGCTTGTTAAATTGAAATCAGTCTTATCTAATGAAAAGTGAGAAGAAAGGTTTTATACAATATATAGGTTGAAGCGTTGGGAAAAGTTATCTCCAGACGGTACTTAAGATTTATTTACCCATCAACGGTTAGCAATTAGTATAGTTTAACTTCATTTTCAGTTATAGAAAGTTTCACATGGCATGCTTAGTTGAAGAAAAAAAAAAATAGCACTATAAGTTATATTTGACGTGTATATATCATAACCAGATGCGCGGATGGCACTATTGCACAGCGGGAAGGGAGATGTATGCGAAAGAATAGATGTATGGGGTGGAATCACTACATATGCTGTTTAAACAAGGCTTGACAGAAATAGTTTCGGATATGTTGGGTCGGAATAAATCCCTTAGACTAACAAAACAGGCGGCAGCGAAAAATGAATGTGGACGACCACGTTTACATTTGCGCAGTGAAGGTCATGAAGCGATGGGACATGAGTTATTACGACACTGCTTCAGATTGTTGGGACATGGTGATAGCAATGGCCGAAATGCTTTCATGTTGCCATATGAATGATGGAGAATTAATGGGTTCAAGGTGTTACGTGAGTTTAGATTTGATGATAGCCTTGTCGATATGAGCAGATAATGATGGGGACTACTCCACTACATTTTGCCTGCTGCTTACGGGGAAAAAATTGGCCTCATCAGTATTATTCCATCGAAGAGCAACGAAGAAGGGCATTTAAACAGAGGAAAATAAGACTCCACGTGGACATAGCATCATTCGCACTCTCACAACAGAGAAGTACATTTTAATTTTCTACAATTTTTTTTGTTTCTTTTACTTAGACACAAAGTTTTGAATTTTCCATCTTAACTAAAAGAGATAAAGTATCAAAAATACGTTACAATCCATCATATTAATAGGAAACTTAGAATTAAAAGAATAACATGTAGGTTATTGAAAATTGAAAAGGAAATCATGTGAGAATTATCAACTCTAAATATGTTTTGTGTTTTATTATTACTATAAATGTGAACCTAATATGATTAGGAGAGATTGGTAGCCGTTTGCGCAAATTTAGTGGCACGATTGGGAACCGTTGTAACTTGAGGTACAACGTCCAAATGAACATACAAGAGATGAGGAAGAATGAATGATGATGAAGCAGAGCTAGAGAGAGCAACAAATATGGAAAAAATCTGAAATCAAACTGAATACAAATAGGTGTTGCTACTCTCAATAAGGACAGTTGGCGTTAGCAGATGGTTCACATTACCAGGAGGTTGTTTAGAGAACGATTAACGGTCCTAATAAAGGGATGTCGATTCTATTAAAGAAAACGCATTCCGTGTATTTGTTATTTCGGATGTCCTGGCATTACATGAGCTGAGGCTGCTATATACACTCTACTCTGGTCATGGCCAAATTGCGATGGTCGTGGCTGGTTGAATGAAATAACGGCACTTGCTTAATGATTCCGGATGAATTATGATAACAGCAAGTAATATGCACGGTTTTGCAATGCTGCAGTGGCTAGTTGGCATTTGTACACTGGTATATATGCTGCTTTAGAAAAATTCACTGGGGATTGCTGTACGTTGTGTACATTGCTTGTGTCTATTTTCCCATCTTCGTTTATATTAATAGGACTTGGAATATTGTAGCTAAGTTTTTTCGGGCAATTCATGAGTTATTTAGATCATACTATGTAGCAGTAGTGTTTGTTTGTAATGTTACGTATTGGAGAAACTAATGCATGCATTATTATTAGTATCTTGTTTGATACATTTTGCAATATGTGTTTATACTCTATTGTGTATTGCGTACGTATCACTAATATCATCGATTTTTATGCATTAGTAATGGATCGGAATGAGTTCTAAAGCATGCATGCATTACCATAATTAAATACACAAGTCATGTACCTCAAAACCTTTTCTATATCCTTACTGCTAGGGGTGTACATAATCAAGTTATGCTAGGGATGTACATAATCAAGTTAATTAGTTCGAATTTTTTCAAATATCAAATCAATTCCCCCACAACTTTTCTGAGTGATCTATACTCTGCTTCAACTGATGATAGAGAAACGGTCTCTTGTTTCTTAGACTTTCAGCTGATGAGGTTGTTTCCACGTAATACTAAATAGCCACTGACTGATCTCATTGAGTCTGGACATGATGCCCAATCGAAATCACAAAATGCTTGAACGGTGCAATCAGGGTCCTTAGACAAATGAACTCCTAAAGTAGTATCCTTTTTGAGGTATCTAAGTAGGTGATAAGATGCTTATAGATGTGGAGCTTGTGGATCCTGCATGAATTGGATTAAGTGTTGTACACTGAAAGTTATGTCTAGTCTAGTATTCGTTAAGAAATTCAATTTGCCTATCAACTTTCTATAGAAAGTGAGATCAGGCAAAGGAGCCCCTTCCCTGGCTCTTAATTTAACAGTAGGATCTAGAGGGGAAGATAAATGTTCATAATTGAAGTAATCATATTCTTTGAGCAAGTCTAAAAATAACTTTCTCTGAGAAATGAGTACTCCATCTGTTGTATCAAGAATCTCCAAGCCCAGAAAATAATGAAGTCTTCCAAGATCTTTGATTTTGAAAGTGTTGTCCAGGTACACTTTCAGTTGTGTAATCTCAGTTGTGTCTGTTCCTGTCAGAATAACATCATCTACATATACTGCAACAAACACTACCAAGGATCCCTCTTTTCTATAAAATAATGAGTGATCATAATGTGAATGTGAGTAGATTATGAATGTGAGTAGCCTATGGATGACAATGCCTCAGTTAGTTTAGCATACCACTGCCTACTTGCCTGTTTAAGACAATAAAGTGACTTGTTTAGCTTACAGGGACTAGTCTTGGAGTAGGCACGATAAAGGCAGGAGGTCTTTCATATGAGACTTACTTAATGAAGATCTCAGTTGAAGGAATGCATTGATAACATCAAGTCTGAAAACTTTTCCCCCACCTTTCTTAACAGCACCTGCTTATTAAAGTTCTGACAATAGTTCATTTTAACCACATGGATAGCGTGTTTAGTATAATCAACTCCAGCCTCGTTGTCTGTATACCCTTTCACGTTATCAATCGTGCCTTGAACCTTCTATGATTCCATCTGCCTTATGTTAACTTTGTACAACTCACCGATAAGCCAACTGCTTCGGGGGGCTGCTTGGCCTGTGTTAATTCGGCAAAATCCTTGTCATCTCTTCCCTGGTCCCAAGTATTAGAGCATACAATGCTTTAAATTCTTGTGTCATGGCCCTCTGCCATGCAGGACTTTAGTGATGCTTTCCTCATATGATTGATGATTCACTATCATGAAAATATTCTCAACAAGGGAACTGAATAGGTAGCACCCTTCCAATAATAGACTTAGGAAGACACAGGTGAGTGTTAGGAAATAGGGCAGTAAGAGACAAAGTTGGTATTAAGTGTGTGTTTTGGTGTTGGTGTTAGTTGATTTCGTGGGCAATGTTAACAATGTAGTATTTCAAAATGTCTCATGGAATTTTATTTCCCTATGAGAATTTTCTGTGCACTATTGTTGGACGAAGCCATGGAGATCTTCAATTGAGAATTGAGAGAAAACAATAACATAGAAGAGATTGTAGTTTTGTAAAAATGATAGATGATCTTCATTCATCACTAATGAGATGCTTATATACATGTATTTTAGATGAATCAATTAGTCTATATATCTAACTAACTAACTATGACGTCATTAACTACAAAATGGAATCTAACTAACTGAATGAATAATTGATACACATGCTTTAATTATGATTGTTAATAATTATAAATGTGTACCATTTATCATTGGTAAATTTTGTTAAATGCTCATTCCTTTGGCCTTCTTTTGCGTTCTTTTTCTAGGCAATATAAGCACCAACACTTTTCTTGTGAAAAAGATTAAACATATAAAAAAAATTATCTTTTGATAGGTTGACTTATTTTTCATATTTTTTTTAGTTTTCATTTTTGCAAACGAGCCGTATATGGTGTTGAAACACCACTTTTGGACCCAGGCCCCACGTCCTCTTGCAGCCCGAGCCGCCGCAACCCCAAAGGTCAAGACCAAATCAAAACCCACCAGGCCCAACTCCCTTAAACCTCTCTAACCACCATAACCCAAATTAATCCCAAAATCAACCCACCCAGGCCCAACTCCATAACCTCTATAACACCCTCAGCGCCCATCATCTACCCTATCACTAAACCAGCCCAAAACACGTAAATACCCCAACCCATCCGGCCCACCCGATTCCCCTATCCGACCCAAAACCCGTCTTCCCCCTTCTTCTTCCCCAAACAGACGCGACCCGCAAAGAACAGAAAATCCAGAAAAAAAACGCAGCAGCAAACAGACCCAAAAAGGAAAAATCTCTCCCTACCACGCGACCCTCTCTTCCTGCGTCTCTCCCCACGCTCCCTCGATCTCTCCCCTACTCGTTTTCCCTCCACCCACGCTATTCCCAACAGGAAAACATCAAGGAACCCAGAGAAACGCAGAAAAAACAGAACCTTAAAATGGAAACTTCCCCTCTCACACGCGACCCCTCTCTCTCCATCTCCCTCCCCAAAGTCTCATCTCTGCCTCGTTCTGCTGGCGCAGTGCTTTTCAGCATTGGCAGACTCGCGTGCTCGTCCTTGAGGCGACGAGATGATGCCACGTCACGTCTCCTAGGATGCTTGACTGATCTTGACCGTCTCTCCTTCCTTCCTATTTCGGAACGGAGTCGAAACTTCAGGGAAAAGGTGTTGCTCCGATAAGGGAAACAATTTTGAATTTCAAAATCGAAATGAGCCATCTTCGATCCCGCCCAAAATTCAAAACCCTAATTTTCCCCCTCTATATAAACCCCCTTCCTTCTCCAAAAGGGGGTTGGATTTCGAAAACCAGAATTTGAACACAGATTGACGGGTTAGAATTTTGGGAGTTGAAAATCGAGAGGAAACGAATTTATTTCTTCTTTCTGAGGGTTGAAAAGCAAAGAGGGATTCTGATACAGTAGTATCACATAAATATATATATAGAAGCATTTTGCTAGGAAATTTTGGTGTTCTACCGATATTTAGCCGGAGTTTCTTTAGCATACACATTCCTATACCGGGAGAGAGTATTCTAGCCGCGAAAGCAAGACACGTTACAAAGCGGGAGGCTGTGTTCGGAGGAGGGGAAGTCGCGCGCGTCGTTACGTGTCTTGCTCGCCGCCATCCCAGTTTTTGCCGCCCCTTATAAAGGTAAAATTTGTTCGACTCTCAGATGTTTAGTGTATCTGTTGTTTCCACTTCGTGGCTTAGGTTGGTTTAGTTTGTTGAACTCGATTTGTAGTGCAAAACTTGTCTGAAATTAGTGGTTAGTTGTTGGTTTCTGTCGATTATGTTACCTTCCGAACCACCCCGCGTTCATGTGTTTTGAGTGATGATTCCTTGATGTGTGACGGGAGTTTTTCGAGTTAATAGTCGAAAACGTTCGACGTATGTGGTGTTCATTCAAAATGCTGCTCCTCTTTTTATATTTCTTTTGTCTTGGAAGCATGTAAATTCGAATATGAGTAATATGGTTGTTCCAGTAAGGTAGGAAGGTTATACTTGTTGGCATTGCTTGAGTTCGAGTCACATCGCATATCGGGGTTTGTTTCGTTGCGATTCGTCTGTCTTGCGTCGCTCATCTGAGGCTTAACTGAAAAGGTCGATTATATTAGTGTTGTTAGCTGCATTTTCCTCTACTGATAATGGTCCTCTCGGTCACTTTTCTTCCAAGTAAATAGGCCTAAGTCTTTCGTGTGGTCACTGTTAGTTTCAAAAAGAAAAAAAAATTTTTTTTGGTTTGTGGATCGATGTTCTGGATGTTAATTATCATATGAAGGATGTGGCTTGCCTCTGTTGCAGAATATAGTTGTGGTTAAGAAATTTCTGGTTTTGGTTTTTTTTTTTTTTTTTTTTTTTTTTTTTTTTTGAAAAGATCCAATCTTCTAATATCAATGTTGGCATCTCAGTTTCCAGTTCTTTGCATATTTTGTATGAATTTAGATGATAATCTAACTAATTCAATATCATGTCTCTACTAAAAAGCGTTAAATGGTGAATCGTGATGTGACTAGGTTGTTAGGTATTAGAATTGTCTCTCCATTAGTCACTATGTTATTAGGCGTGAACATGTCGTGGTTGATTATTGAGAAGTTGTTTGATTTATTCACCTTATGCAGTTTCGGATATGAGAACATAATCATTGGTCCTTCTTGTGCATGCAAAAATGCTTGAGTTTGTTATAAACTCTTTCTCCTATACATCTCGGGAGAGTAATGAAGACTCGAAACTTTATCGAGTCATCCATCAAAACGAGCAAGTGAAGAAAGACGAGGTCATGGAAATGGAAGATGAGGGGATATAGAAGACTTGTCTTTATCTCTATTTTTTACTTGTATATTTTGTAAATGGGATAAGCCCTCTTGTAGCCTTCTCTTGTGTTAATATTCGTATTTGTATGTTAAGATCTCAGGACAGGTACAAATGGGTTAAAACACAAAAAAAGGTGGGTTCCAACTCCGGTGTCAAGGCGGAAAAGAACCAGAGGTTTGGACCACAAATCTCTCCTCTCTCTCTCTCTCTCCCTCTCCATTTCTTTATTAGTGTGCTTTTCGTTTTGTGTTTTGTTGATGTTGAATGACGTTAGTTTAGGATTGAAATAACTCCAAACTCCCCTTCGATAGCGCCTATCCATTTTATCGAAACTTAAGAGGTTTAACTAAAACGGAATCTCAAACGATAATAAATAATTTCAACTTGTAATTGTTCTAATTTCACAAGTAAAATTTTGAATTCTACAAATGAAAATTTGCAAGATAAGTACATATGTCGAAAATTTGTGTAAAAAAAGCTGTTAGATAAAATTCAAAGAAGTTCGATAGACCCCAAAAACAAAAAAAAAAAAAAGATCGCAAATTGCAAATATAAAACAATGAAATATTCTAAAACATTTGAAATGGCAAAGTAGTAAGTTTCAACAGTTCAATACAAAAAATTTGCAAAGGTTAAAACAAAAAAAAAAAAAAAACAAAAAAATAGTCAAATAAGTTAATCGTCGGAAACCCGTAGTAAAGGAAGGTCTTAGTGCTTAAACACCTCCTAAGGACACTATTGAATCCCGAACCCCCAAAAATTATTTTCAAAATAATTTTTTTCTGTTTAAGTTATTTTGGGAATAAGTTTTATTTTCTTTAAAAATTAAGTGGCGATCCTAAAAGTCAAAATACCATTAAAATAAAACAAACTCATTTCGAAAAACGCACCTTTTGTCGATCTAAAACATATGGGAGCAATTGTTAAGACGAATTGGACATCATAGTCAGATTCACAAATTACCACGAAATGGTTCAATATCAATATTGTTTAATATTTCTATTACTCGAAAACTCTCTTTTCACCAATCCAATTTGAAGTATAATTGTATAAATTAATTAGGTATATATAGATGTGTGTGTATATAGATGATATGTATAAGTTTATAGTTATCTTAGTTATATTAGTTATTTTAATCATAAATTGACATAATAATACGCGGATTAAAATGAAAAACTATATTCAATTATCTTATCTAACTTTTCTTAAAAAAGGAGGTGAAACCACCATCGAAAAATTCAATCAATAGTGAAATGGAGGGAATATATACAAATAAAGGGATAATGTCCAAAGTATCCCCTCAACCTTCATGCCCCGAAATCTAAGAGACACACTTATACTATATGAAGTCCTATTACCCTGACTTATTTATTAATTAATTATTACCTTTTCGAATACGTAAGGCACTATCTAGTGTGGGCTCAAACGAAAAGGTTGACTTTTTTTTTTCACAAACTAGTGTCACGTAGGATAAAAAAGGGATTTGAAATGATTTATAAATAAGGTAAGGGGTATAGCACCTTAGTATAGTATTAAGTGTGTCTCCGGAAATTTCGGGCAGTGGGAAGGGGTTTTACTTGTGCATTATCCTAAAAATAAAGATTGTATTGTACACAAACAAAACATGAAACACTCAAAAATAAAATTAGCCACGATTTTCCCTTGTCCTCTTCGATTCGCTTTGAATTTTTTTTACTACTTCTCTATCATTAATCTAGGTAGTTAACGTAGAGATTGAAGTGGGCACCACAAAAATAAAATCTTTTGCTACATAATCAACACGCACAAAAAAAAACATGTTTCATCAATGAATACTCCAACCTAAATCTAATAGGTGAAAGATTCGATTTTTCATCTAGGTTTTCCTTCTCTTGTATGTGTTATTAATAGGGTTAGAGATTTGTTTTTTTTAAAGTATTGGTGTGATAAAAGATTGTGTCTTTATTTGTTGGGAGTAGGAGTAAGAAAATGTTTATTTATTTGTTTGTGTTGTTTGTATGTGTCCACCCCCCATCCCCACCCCTCCACCCGACCAATACTTCCCGCCATCCCACAAATAAAATTCTATTAGAGTGTTATTAGAATTTGTTATTTAAAGTTAGAAGGAAAATTGTGTTGCCAAATATTTGAATTTTTTTTTATAAGTTGAATGTGTTTTTTTATAAATATATTTCTTTACAGAGTTTTCTATTGTGATGTTATGCATATACAAAGAATTCAAGAATTTGATGGAGGTACATTTGCAATATTAATGACACATTTATTTGGTTGGTGGGTGTAGTTGATATTCTTTAATTTGGTTGGTGGAAAAAATAAATTAGATGCTTTTGGTAAAAAATAATAAATTGAGGTGATATTAATGAAATATTTATTTGGTTGGTGGTTTTAGTCGATAAAACTGTGGAGAAAAAAATAATGGGCTTTAAACTTGTAGAGAAACAAGGAGAAAGAAGTTAAAAAACCTATCAAGAAAAAAAAGGTAATGTTGAAAACAAGTTTCACGATTGACATTTTACATTAATGGTCTTTACGCTTATTTGAATAAATCTCTTCTTCACTCTTATTCTCGTAGCCCCAATCCTCATTCATCTATTATACTAATTATGTAGTTTATACACAAATATTTTTTGCTTACCTAACTAAACACAATCTTTTTTTGTTACCGTGAATACTCTCTTTGTTTTTAAAAGAAAGATTTTCTCTCTTTTATTGTGTTTAAAAAAGAGTGACCTTTCTTTTTTAGCTAAATTTTAATTTGAACTTTCGCGATGACTTTTTTAAAGCGACAAGATTAAAGACAATTTTGGATATTTGAATACCTTAATTTAGAACTACAAGATTTAAAAGTCTTTTTTATTTTCTTAAACTCCGTGCCAAGACAAACTATGTCATTTTTGTGTCATTTTTGTAAAAAGAAGGAAATACATCCTAAATGCTAATTACGTTGATTTTTCTATTTTTTTCATCTAGGTGTTACTTTTTGTGTACGAATGTGGGTTAAAGATTCGTGCGGAAACTAATGTATTTAGCAGCTTTACCTTATCTTTTAAATCAAAAATAAAAAATATCAAACCCAATTATTTTAACCAAAAATCACTTGCCCACCCAATATTTGACTGTAAGCTCCTTTATACATTGTCTAATAATACTTGTCTGTTTGAGAATCGGGAGATAATTTACCATTTGTATTTATTTTAGGTTTGCAATTAAATACTGTTTATGATTTAAAATATTTTTTAAAACATTAAATTTAATAAAGTCAAGAATAATATAGTAATATTACCTCTAAAATAATATATCAAAGTGAATAGTGAACAACAGAGGGAGTATAACAATGCTTTTGATTATTATAGATGTTTTCTCTATCCTAATTTTATAATGTGTTAATGTTTGAGTCATGTGCACAAAATATAAGGAATAATTTTGCTATGCAGTTGGATCACATACACATTATGGATCCAAGAATGTACAATGCTGCAATGAAAGGGAAACAGGTATATGACAAATTTTCAGTTGTTGATCATCTGAGAAGGGAGGAAGAAAATGGTTACCAAGTCACTCCCAATGGAAACACAATCCTTCATGTGGCAGCTCTCTTTGGCCAACCGAATTTTGTGGAGGAAGTCCTTAAGATTATCCCGGCGTTGTTATGTTATAAGAATAAGAAAAATGAAACTGCGCTTCACATTGCAGCTGATGTAGGAAAAAGTGAAGTGGTGAGTGAACTGCTTAGCATACAAGGACAGGATACAGTACTTGTGAGGATGCAGGATGACATTGGAGATACGGCCTTGCACAAGGCCGTTAGAAGTGGACACATTTACATTGTGAGGATCTTGATGAGATTATTACTAAATCCTGAACACGACTTTCCAGCCAATAAGGCTGGGGAGACACCACTTTATTTGGCAGCGGAGTCTGGTTTTTATGCTGCTTTGATTGAAATCTTGAACGTTTGCGAGGAATCAACACATGTTGCAGGTCCATTGAATCGAACACCTCTACATGCAGCTGTAATTCAAAAACACACAGGTAAGAAACGTTACTTAATTTTTTTTTATATATATGTCAGAATTAATTCCTCCGTTACATGTCAGTTGTTGAACGTAAAATTAAAAAGTAGTTTATCATGATAAGTAATATTTGACGACCAGAATGCGCGATGGTACTATTGCAATGGAATGAAGATTTATGCGAAGAATATGATTTATGGGGTTGGAATTCACTACACTATGCTGTTAAACAAGGATTGACAGAAATAGTTTCGGATATGTTGGGACGGAATAAATCCTTAGCCCACGATCGGGCAGGCAGCGAAAATGAGTGGACGACCGCGTTTAACATTGCAGCCAGTGAAGGTCATGAATCGATAATACATGAGTTATTACGACACTGCTCAGATTGTTGGGACATGGTTGATAGCAATGGCCGAAATGCTCTTCATGTTGCCATATTGAACGATCATGAAATTTTAGTCAATGAGTTATTTGAGTTGAGATTTTGTTGTGATAGACTTGTTGATGAGGCAGATAATGATGGGAATACTCCACTCCATTTGCTTGCTGCCTCTGGGAACCGTGTGCCTCAAATGATATTAGACTATCCTAGCGTTAAGAAGATGACATTTAACAAACAAAACCAGACTCCACTTGACATAGCATCCTCTCGCACTCTCACAAGAGAGAAGGTACATTTTAATTTTCTACAATTTTTTTTATTTCCTTTGTGCTTTTACTTAGACACAAAGTTTTGAATTTTTTCATCTTAACTAAAGATATAAAGTATCAAAATAAGTACAATCCATCATATTAATAGGAAACTTAGAATTAAAGAATTAACATTGAAAATTAGAAAATCATGTTAGAATTATCACTCTTAAATATGTTTTGTGTTTTATTTAATTACTATAAATGTTAAACATAATAATGTATTAGGAGAAATTGGTAGCCGTTTAGCGCGAATTTAATGCACGATTGGGACAACGTTGTAACTTTGAGGTACAACGTCAAAGCGAAAATAGCAGAAAGATACAAGAGAGGAGGAAGAAAGATGATGAAGCCAGAGCTAAGAGAGAGAAACTAAAAATGGCAAAAATTCTGAAATCAACTGAAATACAAATAGTTGTTGCTACTCTAATAATGACAGTGGCGTTCGCAGCTGGTTTCACATTACCAGGAGGTTTAGAGAACGATAACGGTCCTAATAAAGGGATGTCGATTCTATCAAAGAAAACAGTATTCCGTGTATTTGTTATTTCGGATGTCCTGGCATTTACATGCGCTGCTGCTGCCATATACATCTACTCTTTCATGGCAGATTGCGATGTAGTGGCTGGTGAAATCAACGTGCACTTGCTTAATGATTTACGGATAAAATATCAAATGGCAACTAATCTGCAACGTTTTGCAATGGGTGCAGTTGTAGCTGCATTTTTAACTGGTATATGTGTTACTTTAGAAAATTCACCTGCACTTGCTTCTATTGCTTTTGTCATTGGTTGTGTCTTTTTTTTCATCTTCAATATTTTTAGATTGAGATACTGAAATTAATTATTTTCAATAATTTTATGAGTTGTATATAAGTCATGATACATTATATTCGATCTACGTAACCAGTGGTGTATGTTTTTTCATGGTTATACGTATTGGAGAAACATTCATGCATGCAATGATTAGTAGTATCTTGTTTGATACATTTGTTCAATATGGTGTACATATACGTGCCTATTGTGTATTGGCGTCATATTACTAATGAAGGGATCCTCGATTTTCTATGCCTTAGTATGGGATTGGGAATGAGGTTCTAACAGCCTGGCATGCTTACCATGTTGAAAAAAAAATATCCCAAGTCCATGTCCCGTCAAACCTTTTTCTACGTCCTTACGCTAGGGTACAACCAAGGTTATGCTAGGATGTACATAAACCCCAAAATCAGGCGTTAAGGTTAGTTCGATTTTGCAAAGAATCAAAGTGACAAACCATGTGTAATTGAGATTGTAAAGATACATACAAGACAAACTGTTGGGTCGGGGGTGTAGAAAGAAGAGTGCACAAAAATTGAAAAACGGAAAAAGGATGTCGCGTTCCAAATCAAATTGTGATAACTATGTGTTTGTCCCCGCGTGGATAGAGAGAAGGGAGTGGGTGGAAGGCTACATAAGGTGGGCTAGCATGAGTTGCTCGAAGGATAAGTGTAATCCCCCATGGTCATCAATTTGATTCGTGTTTCGAATGAAGTAAGAATCGATTTTTGGAATTATGTACCACGTCTAATTATTACAACAAACCGCGATGCTTTGATTTCTTCAAGATTCTTTTTATCCCCCCCTATGTAGTTTCCATGTTCGTCTAATGATAACCATGAGTCTATTTAGTGGTGGCAGGAGTCATTGAGTTATTATAGTAAGTATAAATGGGAAATATTGATGAATAGTGAATTAAAGGCGATGATAGACCACCCTGAAATAATCTTTAAGTGAATTGTTTAAATATTTTTTTCTATATCCAAGTGACAACCAGCTCTCGAAGGCAAAAATGGTCGACTTTTCCCCTTGCCTCTGAAATATACCATAAGACAAATGTAAATCACAGATACATTATTATAAATGTGTATCATTCCTTGTAAACTTTAATTGTTCGATAATTCCCAATTTATTTTCCTTCACACATTCTATTTCCCACGTCTATATGAAAAAATTCTCCTTTTTTATGCAAATTTTCCAATTCTCATTAACGTAGGGAGCAATTAGTTAAAACAATTGTTGAATTTTTCTAATATATAGTTCTAGTTTTTACTAATAACAAATGTTTCATCTTTAATAGAAAAATTTGAGTTCAAATCATAAAAATAAAGAAACTTTTAGGAGAAAATTCTTTCTCTTTAACGAATCTTTCACACAGAACAAATAATTTAACAAAAAAATAATTGATGGCTAATTAATTTACGGGTATACTAAATGACTATACCACAAAATTTAGCTTAAATAAAATCCAAACCAATTCTAGTTAAGTTTGAGAACCTAAGATATTAAAATTGTACTCTTTTTTTTAGTTGTTGAGTAGTGTCGCATCAATTTTATAGTTTAAAGTCTTTAAATAAAGAAAAATAGTCAATAACGTGCAATATAAACTAAAAAATAAATAGTACTAAGTTATGTTGAACTGCGTGTCTATGATGTCAATAATCAATTTACTATTCAAATTGTGAGCTGTTACTTACATTTCAAGATGGTATGTATCACAAGATGTCTTTGATTTCTTAACAAATATTTATAACAAACATTTAAATTTTATATATATTGACCAAAACATTATTAAATGTGGGTGAATCAAACTGTTCCATATCCCAACACAAATACTATCTACTTTATCTTTATTTAAATTAAAAAAAATAATTGTTCCGCTGCATCCGATGTTGAAATTTTTAGGTAAACCTATTTAGGTAGTTTTAGATAGTTCAATGTATTTTGAGTAAAAAGGTATTTATAATAGTTTTAATTGGTGATTATCTAGTCCCTAATAATCCTCCTTTCACTTTCTCCTCTTATTACCTAATCATGAACCGTCCACGTGGCTATTCTTTTCATTTTGAAAACTCAAATGGGTCCACAATATTATCTAACCCACAAAATACATTAACAACATCATGTGTTATAAATGTCCGCCTTCACTCATAAAAGATCCGCTTGCTGATCTAAATGTATTGGAATAACTTTTGTATTGTTATGTATTATCTTAAATTAATTATGTTATGTTGGTATTGTATTCTTATCTATTTTAAAGTATTATGTATTGTATTACTTTTTAATTAAAAATTTTCAATCTTATACGCAGATAATATTATGTTTTGGTACAGTTTTTTAATTGTAAAATTATAAAAATATCAAACTTAACGAAAATTGAAAAATAATGGAAATATGTTAATGTCGGGACAAAAATATTATAAGGTATATTAATAATATTTTTTAAAATGGTGACGTTGTAAAGAAGTTACGATTATTAAAAATAGAATTAAGTATCTATAAGAAAGAGAAAAAAGAGGAAGGAGTTCTATTCCCAAGTCCTCATCGTACTCTACAATTGCTTCATTTTACCGTCACTACCCTCTCTACGTCTTCTCTTCCCTATACGACCTTATTTGAGTTTTCCCGCCCGCATGGCAGTCATATTGATAGTCGATTCACCTTCAGGATGAGATTGTTGTTGATATGGGGGGGAGGTGGGAGCCTAGTTTAGGATTGGGATTCTTGGGCGGTTGTAAGAACTGTTGAGGTGGTCTCGGCTACTCTCCGTTAACTCTCTTTAGGGATAGGTTGTGAGTCTGCTCTGTTTGCCATTTTCCCTCTCCCATTCCATACCTTTAATCTCTTCCCAGTTTCATAGTCCCCTTCATTGCATTTACTCATCCACTATCCCATCTTCCCCTCACCCCTGGTATCTCTCGCTGTGTTGCCAAATTTATAGTTTGCCTGTCGCCGGAGTCTCTGGGGTTCAACCACTCCATAGTACTCTTAGCTTGCATAGGTTAGACTGATTTTGAAGTCGTTTTATTGTGTTGAGTGCTGGTCGGTATGTTTGTTCAGGCGATAAGGTTAGTTTTTTTGGCACATCGATATACCTCCTATGTTAAGTTACAATAATATAAAGACAGATGACGTACATAATTGTGTATCTTTTAACTTGACGTCATGTTCACATTTAATGTCCTTCAACTTTGTTATGCACAAGTAGACACTTAAAGCTTATATAATATAACAAATAGACATACGAGACATACAAACACGAGAAATATACATGTGGGCAGACAAAAAAATAACATGTATGATGTCACAATAGAAGTAACACGTGAACATATGTATTTTTTGTTGCACTTTATACCATTGTTAGCGTTTCTCATTGTGTCACAGGCAGAACATTGAAAGACAAAGTGTATTTAACAATTAAATTCAAAGGCTGTCATGTATTTGGCTAATTGTAAATATATTAAATATCATGAAAGTGGTGAATGAGAAGATAAATACTTTGAGGATGATGGAGACACATTCGTTATTTTACTATTTTAACTCTGGAGATACAAAATAAATAGATAGAATTTGGAGAACACGTAAGGTGGAAAATCTATGATATTTAATAGTTTGCCAATTGCTTGATCCTGCTTAACATCTCAGTCTATAATCTCTCTATTTCCCTTGCAGTCCTAATGTTTTGGCATCAGCCATTTAGTTGGTGTTGCTTGATAATTATGATCAAAAGCAATTATTTTCTGGTTATTAAGAAATGGTTCTTTGAAAAAATAAAAATCTATTTATTTATTTATTTAGTTGTGCAAATCCACGATTATGGTTTTGGAAAAATTATTCTTACAGTAATAATTCCAACAATAGCATCCTATTTTCCCATCTGATCAACTAAATTAGAAAAAAAAGAAAAACAATGATTATATTGTAAATACTTCTCGATCATGAGTTTGAGCTTGTTCCACATCAACTATCCTTAAATGTAGTTGAAACCTGGTACATATAAAATTGTTCGATGAGCCCATCAAACATAAAAGGGGGAACTATGCCTTACCGCCCCGGACATACTCCCATATTGCAAGACTTCTTTGTTATTAATTTTAAAATTGTCATTATTCACATTATTGGCAAGCAATCAATACTCTTGGTTTATTTTAAAAAAGTTGTCATATATATCACATCCACTGAAGCAAATATTTAATATTATTATTAATATCATTAAAATTAAGATATAAAAAATTATTATCTCTAAAGAAGACTTTTATACAAAAAATAAAATAATAAATTTTTTTCTTAGTACATAATTACTTATCACTCTTCGCTCACTGTCCTCATCCCACCTCACTTTTTATTTTTGTTTTGTTTAAAAGTTCTTATATAAAAATATTGTTTTTATTTTTTTACTTCATCCACCCCCTCCAATACGAAATTTAGATAGTTATTATACTTTATGAAAGAAATATATATAATTCAACTCATTTCACCTAATCCTTCGCTTCCATGTTTTCCTTGTTTGTGTGTGACATACGTTTTTTGTTTGTCTCCTTTGATTGCTTTAAAGCTATTTTAATTCTCTTGGTGGTGTCAAATCATAGTAAGAATGGCCACATGCCTAAAATTCCCTATCATATTTAAGAAAGTTATTGTTCTCTCTTTATGTTATGCTCTTCCCACTAAGGAGTGAAAGTATCTCATTGGTTTGGTGTTAAAACTGTAAGAGAACGAACAAGAGAATCAAATGATGTGTCTGTTAGTTTTTGACTTGTTTTCTCATTATAAGTTCTTTTTTTTCCATTTTGTGGGTTTGCGTTTTGTGAAGAATGAAGCTATGAGTAGTTAATATTGGATTTTTAAGTACATGCATGGTTGTGGCTGTTATTGTGTTTTATCATGGACTAGCTAGTGAGAAAATCAGTAAATGTTTGTATAGTATCTTTAATTTGTCTAACTCGGGGGGCAACAAGAATTTTGAGAAATACGAAGACACCTCTTGGATAATGGATACAATGCTGCAATGGTATGTATTAGGAGAAGTTTGCGCTGCTGAATGTCACAGTGGACAACGTTGTTGTGCTTTGACGAAAGGGGATGTTGATAAAGGCCATGTCTAATACAGATAGAAAAATTAAAAAAAGTCCACTGAAATACATGTATTGTATGCTACTCTAATATGACATTGACGTTTTTGCAGTCTGGTTGAGGTTTAGGAACGATGACAAGGGTCCTAATAAAGAAAGCGTCTTTGTTACAATTCCTGCTGGCTGCTATAAGTAACATCTACTTTACCATGGCAGATAGCGATGCAGACGTTGATGAAAGAAATTAAGCGTTAATTTTAAGAGGGCTTATTGTGGAATTTTTAAACCAACTACGAGAGTCATTATATAAAATATTAACCAAGTAATACATTTTTCTGCAAATTATTACAAACTAGTATAAATGCATTTCACGGTAACGTTTTAGAGTATATTTTATTTTGAAAAACTAACAGCATAAGTGATATACGGCACTGTGTAAAACGTCTTACCCTAAAACGTTATTTTCAGTAACAGAATTACTCTAACACGGTGTAAAGTTTTTTTAGGATTAAACGTTACTGTGAGTAACTGTATATCAATCTGAAGCCACAACTTTTAAAAAATAAAGTATCCTAAAACGTTACTGTGGAATCGTTTATACTAGTTTTGTGTAACATTTAGAAAATTATATTATTTGTTGTGGAATGACACTTTATATAATGGCTTCGTTTAGTTAAAACCTCGATTATTGTGGTTTGCATTGTAGTTGCATTTGTTACTGGTATGCATGCACATTCACTTCCTCTTGATGTTACTGTTTCTGTCATTCCTTATATAACATCAAACGTTAAGGAATGGATTGTTGATCGTCTCACTCAACTCCTTTTCAGAATTCTAACAAGGATTCTCGGACAACTTCTTCGTATACACGTGAAATCTATACTCCACTTTACTTGTTATCTCAATACTTCTTTTACTATTTTTCTAGTGCCGCCATATAATATAATAATAATAATACTAAGAATAATAATAATAAATAATTGTGATTGTTATATAAAGTTTTTGTCATCTCCTTTTTTATCACTCTATCACATGACAGGGGGTGGTTCACCGATACCGTAGCTAGGATTCACGTACCTAGATACTGACTAATGAATATAGTATTAGAAGAAATGGTTAGTAAATAGTAGATGTTGATCTACTTTATTTAGTCCAATGTGGACGTAATCTGATTGACCAATACAATTTTAATATTTTTCCCTCATTTTATAGGGATAAAGTTATCGTGAATGCTACGTATTTGTTTCTGAGCATGATTTTGCTACGGAATATATTTCCCATTCAATCGTTGTTATTGTTTCGAAAATGTGAATAAATCATTTGTAAGTTACCAACACGTCATATTTACAAAATATTTTAAGTTATATATTTTGGACAAAAATTATTAGACTTATGTGGAAATCGCAACTTGGTTCGCTGCTACTCCTTCCCAAATTATTATATATTTATTTCATCATAGTAAATAAAATTTCAATAATAACAAGTTGGAATGATTAAGATGGAATATTTAAGATCAAAATTGAGATTAAATATATACCTTCAATTTAAAAACATAATTTTAATCAGAGATATCTTAATAAAACGACCTCTAAAAGTACCCAAACGTCAGATAATTAGATCCAAAGTATATTGAATTATTGATGAGTGTAGTTCATTTTTATTAATATTTGTTTACTTATATATACATAGAGAGACAACAATATAACTTTTTGTTGTCATCATTGGATATTATAAAACTTACATAGTAACAAATTACTGTATAAAGAAAATATTTAAATTATTTATAGTGTAGAGCAGGTTTGTTTTCTACGATTACTTTTATTTATTTATAATATAAATTTAAAATTCATATTATAAGAATAATTTTTGTTATCACACTAATCACCAATTTTAATAAGATAAATTCTTTAATCACATCTGTTAATACAGTTTTTTTAAGACAAGTTCAAATTTTTATCAAATAAACTAGATATTTTGAAAACCTTATACTTCTATATAATCCCAATATATTGCATATTTAATTCACTTTTACTTAATGTGCATATTACATATTTACATAGTAGTGATATCATCATATATAAAGTATTGCTAAAATTAATAATTATTTATTAAAATGTATCATTCATGTAATTTTTCTTTGTCTTTATTGGGGGTTTCGCTATTTAGGGGGGGGATACCTAATGACTTCCTTATCATGGGACGAATAATACTGTATTTTGCTTTTACTCTTATTGTGAAATATTTTTTTTTTAAGGTAGAGAGATAATTAAATAAAAGAAAATAATATAAATTGAAGGATAATTTAATTAAATTAAACATATTTTTAAAAGATAAGCAAAAGAAAAACATGACTAATATATTTATAAGTTGCTCAATACGTTTATTTGGTATTTGGTTATGTTTTTTTTAAGCCTCTTCAGTAGTAGGTAATGTAATTTCATAAGTAGGGTAGAAAGAATAATTATAAATATAATTTGTACGTAGATTTTATCTTTATTTGAAATATTAGAGAAATAAATTTTTGAATAGATCCTCGATTAAAAACTGCCATTAAACTATTTTAATATTTTAGTAGTTTAATTGGTGATTATCTAATCCTAATAATCTCATTTCACTTTCTTCTCTATTTTTATAAGCATATAAAAAGTTGAAATTCTCTTTGGTATCTTTTCTTTCCCTTTCTTTAACAAGAGGAAAGTCCTCATTAATACATCCATCTTAATTACCTAATCATGACCGTCCACGTGGCTATTCTTTTCATTATTGGAAACTCAAATACAACCAATGGGTCCCACAATATTATTCTAACCCTACAAAATACATTAAAAACATCATATTATAATGTCCCCATTCACTCATTTTCCTTCTTTGTCTTCCTCTTTCATTATTTACAGACCATCTGATGTTAATTTGACATAAATATTTAATAAATAGTTATTTATAAAATTTCTGTCTTAATTAAAGTACATAAGATATATTTGAATGTTCTTTATTTTTCCCCCCCCATGAAGCTCGAATACTATCATGCCGAATTACAATTGGAAAATTGCCAAAAACAAAAGAGTAAAAAAGCATCATTACGAAACCGAAAAATGAATAGAAGACAAATAAAATGAAACCAAAGAATAATTTGGCCAAAATCTAAATATATTTAAAATAAATAATAAATCCCACCTTCTGTCGAGCTATTTGTGCGGAAATCCCTAGGTTCACAGCTTACAAAAGTCCGCGTATCATCTCTCTCATCATTATTGTCGGGCGGTCAAATTTCTAAGACTGAAGTTGGTCCATCATATTTCAGCTTCTTACCAATGAAATCACGCCACGTGTTAGAAGATACATGGAATTTATATGTGAGTGATTATAAATAAATTTTACCTTGGTCTTAAAGTGCGAGAATGCCAGAATAGGGGGTTTTGAGGTGTGAAGTGAGGCAAATGTAGAGCATGAGCTGCTGTTTTAGTTTATGTTATGTTCTTACCAACTAATGAATCAAAGAATCTTTGTTGGGTTTTAGAGTTTAGGAAACACTAATATTTAAACTGTCTTTAATTTTATCAATCAAAGGGACAAAAAGTTAGGTCAAGAGCTACCTAATCAAATCTTTCTTTAGTTTTACTGTTTTCCCATGTTGGGTTTTACTTAAATCCTCATTTTTTCCATCTGGGGTTTGCTTTTTGTGATGAGAATGGGTTAAAGATTGGATTTTTAGTACATGGTGTTGATAAAGATTGTGTTTTTTTGCTTTGGGATGTACATTTATTTGTGCTGTTGTACTAGTTAAAATCAATTACATTCATGTAACTAGGAGGTTTGCATTTGAATTTTTCTAATCAATTAAATTAGATGTTCATTATTACCTCGTCCCATATTAACGAGTCTTGTTTATTTGTCAGAAAATCTATTTATTTGTTGCTTTTAACGAAATTCATTTTGCACTGTGGCTTCAAGTAAATTACTGCAATCTCATATAAAAAAATAATACTTGTTTGTTTGAGAATCATGAGATAATTTATCATTTGTATTTATTCTACGATTTCAAACCGATTAAATTTAATAAAGTGGCAAGAATAATATGTAATATTACCTCGAAAATAATATATCAGAAGTGGAATAGTGAACACAGAGGATAATAACAATGCTTTGATTAATTATAATATTTTGTCAGGGACAGAAAGGAGGGGACTCCATCCTAATTTTATATGTGTTAATGTTTGAGTCTGTGCCACAATATAAGAATACTTTGTTTATTATGCAGTTGGATCACATGGATAGAGAATGTTATCAATGCTGGCAATGGAGGGGAACTGGTATACTGGACAATTTTTCAGTTGTTGATCATCTGAACAAGGGATGAAGAACACAAATGGTTTACCAAGTCACTAAACCAAAGGGAAACACAATCCTTCATGTTGGCAATCAATCTCTTTGGCCGACGGAATTTTGTAAAGGAATCTAAGATTAGCCCGGCGTTGTTATGTATAAGAATAAGAAAAATGAAAACCGCGCTTCACATTGCAGCTAATGTAGGCCAAAGTGAAGGTGGTAAATGAAACTGCTTAGCATACAGGTGACAGGAGACAGTACTTGAGGAGTGAATAACGGATGACATTATCTATGAGATACGGCATTGCACAAGGTGCCGTTAGAAGTGGACAGCATTGACATTGTGAGGGGGGGGATCTTGATGAAAGATTAACTATCATATCCTGACCCGACTTCCCCCAATAAGGCTAATTAGACACCACTTTATCTGGCTGCTGAGTCTGGTTTTCGTAATGCTTTGAAGGAAAATCTTGAAAGTTTCAGAGACCAACACATGTTGCAGGTCCATTCAACCGAGACACCTCTACATGCGCCGGGCAAGAAAGCCGCCGTATTCAAGCGACACACAGTAAATACTTTTTTGTCCTTAAGTCGTCCTACTTTTGCTGTATGGTTTTGTGTTAGAAAACTCCAACTTTAGCAATAACCAAAGTGTGGCATTATGAAACGAATTTTCCCAAGAGAATTTTTTCTTTTATTTTTGGAAATTTGTGACAGTATAAACGTATTTGTCTGTAACGTTTAGGTATTTTTAATTTTTAAAATCCCGACAATGAGATCTAATATTAGTAAACAACATTGCGTACAAACTATTTGTCATAAACATTTAGAATTATTTACTACATCTAAAAAGTTACTCAACACAAACATTTCTCTAACGGTTGAAAATTGAAATTCATGTCTTATCTGATAAAAGTAGAAGAACCGTTATCAATTATATATATTGAAGCTTTGGCGAACAGTTATCTCCCGGTTACTTAAATAAGATTTACTTTACCCTCACCGTTTTTAGCTTATAGCTATAGTTTAAACGTCATTTTCACTTGAGAAAGTCACATGTGCATGCTCTAGTTGAATAAAAAAAAATATTTGACGTGTAAATATGATAACCATAATGCGCGATGGCACTATTCGCAATGGAAGGTAGATTATGCCGAAAATATGAGGATGGGGTTGAATTCCTACACTATACTGTTAAAAAAGGAAGTGACAGAAATAGTTTTTCGAGATAATGTACGGAATACATCTGATAAGCCACAACAGCAGGCCGTGAAAAATTTTTGATTGGACTACAGCAATTTCACATTGCAGCTAGTGAAGTCCTGAAGCTATAAAATACATATTTATTACCAACTGCCGCCCAGATTTGTTTGGGAGATGGTTGATATCAATGGCCAAAATGCTTCTTCAGTGTTGCCATAGATTGAATGATGGAAAATTAATGGTCAAGTTGTTACGTGAGGTAGATTTTGTGATAGCCGGTCGGTATGAGGTACCGATAAGGGCATACTCCCTACATTTTTGCTTGCTTGCTTACGAATCTGCCTCTATCACAGTTAGTCATCCTAGCTTTAGAAATGACATTTAACAACAGCCCAGACTCCACACTTGCGACATAGTAAACTTCTCGAAACTCTCAAAACAGAGAGGTACATTTTTAATTTTCTACAATTTTTTGTGTGCTTTTACTTAGACAGAAAGTTTTGAATTTTTTTATCTTAACTAAAGATATGAAAGTACAATCCATCATATTAAAAAAATGCGTGAAACTTAGTGAACAATTAAGAATTATGCATTGAAAATAGAAAATGCATGGTTAGAAATTATCACTCTCTTAATGTTTTGTGTTTTGGTATTAATTACTATAGAATGTTAAACATAATCATGTTATTGAGGAAAGCGGTAGCCCTTATTGCGCAACACAATCGTAATGTACAATTGGGACAACGTTGTAACTCTGAGGTACAACGTCAACGGGAAACTAGAAAAAGAGATCAAGAGATAAGCAGAATGATGATAAGCCAAAAGCTATAGAGAGAAACTAAAAATGGAAAAAATTCTGAAAGTCAACTGAAATTACGAAATATTTGTTGCTAACTCTAATAATGACAGTGGCGTGCGCAGCTGGTTTCACATTACCAGGAGGTTTAGAGAACGATAACGTCCTATAAAGGGATGTCGATTCTATAAAAAACAGCACCATTCCGTGTATTTGTTATTTCGGATGTCCTGGGGGCTTTACATGCGCTGCTGCTGTATATACATCACTCGCCAGTGGCAAATAGCGATTTAGTGGCGGGTGACAGTCCACTGCACTTGCGCAATGTTTGTACGGGGATGAATATAATAACAGCACGTAATCTTCAATGGTTTTGCATGTGCAGTTGTCGTTGGCATTTGTAACTGGGTATATATGCTGACGGTTTAGTGAAAAAAATTACTTGCACTTTGCTGTTACTGTTTTTTGTCTTGCTTGTTCTTATTCCCATCTTCTTTTTTGATTATATGACTTGGGATATTTACCTAATATAAAATTCGTCATCAGACAATTCATGAGTATTGTAAGATCATTCGGGATATATTCGATGTATGTGCAGTAGTGTTGTTTGTACGTTACTCATTGGAAAAATATGCTATGCATTATTATTGAGTATCTTGTTTGGATACATTTTTTGCAATAATGTGTATATCCTCTATTGGGTGTATGTGCGTCATATATATAAAACTAATATCATCGATTTCTATGCATTAGTAATAAAAGGATCGGAAGGAGTTCTTCAAAGCATGCATCTTAACCATCTTAATACACAAGTCATGTCCCTCAAACCTTTTCTAACTCCTTACTGCAGGGGTGTACATATCAAGTTATGCTAGGGATGTACATAATCAAGATTAATGATTCTAATTTTTTCAAATATCAAATCAAACCATTTTGTAATTGAATTTTTAGATTTATGAAACCAATCAAACTGTTTTATCTTGTGTTATACATAACACGTTCCAAAAAATTTATTGAAAACTTAAATGATGTCGCGTGTCAAAATCAAATTTTTAACTATCTTTTTCTTTTTCTTTCCCCTTCTTATATTAGAGATAAGTGATTGTGAATGCTACTATTTGTTCTAGCATGATGCTCGAATTATGTTTCCCATTATCTTGTTATTGTTTCGAAATGAAAGTAAGATCGATTTTTGAATTATTACCTCTATATTTTTCAACAAGACCCGATGCTTGATTTCTTCAGATTCTATGTATGTTGCCATGTGTTTGCGTCTTAAGTGTACCGAGTGTGTAATGTTAGTTTTATTAGGTGAGTGTATAGATGGGAAATTAATGAATATGAATTGAAAGCGATCCTCCCCCTAATAAAGGCTTTAAGTGAATTCTTTTTTTAATTTTGTTCTATATTTTCCCAAGTGAAAACCAGCGTCTTGAAGGCACATTGGTCGATTTCTCCTTGGCTCGTGAAATATACATAAACCTAATTTAAATCCAGATACAACATCATTAATAAATATGTATATCATAATCCTTGTAAACATTTTTATTTGTCCGTAAATCCTCCAATAATTTCACTTCACACATTCTATTCCACGTCCAATAGCACAACGACTTGTGAATAAGACACTATGAAAAAGTTCTCCATTTTATGCAATTTTCTCAATTCTCATTACGTAGGGAGCATTAGTTAACCTTGTTTGAATTTTTCTAATATAATATTTGCTGTTTTTAAGTAATAACAAATGTTTTTCATTCTTAATCGAAAAGATTTGAGTTCGAAATTATAAAAATAAGAAATTTTTACGAGAACATCATCCTTTCTCTTTAACGAACTTTCACAGCGCAAATGAAAAAAAATTTTTTTTTTTTTAAAAAAATAATTGATAAATTAAATTTACGTATACTAAATGAATCTAAAACAATTTTAGCTTTAATTCAAATCATCATTTAAAGTTTGAGACGCACGGTAGTTAAAAATTTTACTCCATCTTTTTTTAGTTGTTGAGGTAGTGTCTCAATCAAATTTTAACTAGTTTAATTTCTGTTAAATAAAGATCAAAATAGGTAAAAATTAAAGTAATACTAAAATAATAGTACTAAATTATGTTGGAACTGCTATGATGTGAAGATCAATTTAAACATTCAAAAGTTTTATGAGCTTTAACATAATTTTCAAGTGGTATCACATAATTATTGATTTCTTACAAAATCTTTAAAATATGTAAATTTTATATATGTTTTGAAGAAAAATTATTACAGTGAGTGAAATCGAATGTTTCCGTATCGCCCCAAATTATGATATAATTTATCTTTCGATTATGACATTAAAAAAAATACTTTTTCGATAGAGTCCTCGATTCAAGGACTCAGTGTTTAAGACCTAATATTTAGTAATTTTAAAATAATTTACACTCGGTTGATTATCTAATCCTAATGAATCACTCATTCACTTTCTTCTCATATTGTTTATAAGCATATCAAGTTGAAATTCTCTTTGTATCTTTTCCTTTCTCCCTTTCTTAACAGAGGAAGGGGTCCTCATTAATACATCCATCTTAATTACCGTAATCATGACCGTTCGCAAGTGGCTATTCTTGATTCATTATTCGGAACTCAAGTGGGTCCCCACATATTATTCTAAATCCTACAAAATACATTAAAAACATCATACTATAATGTCCCCATTCACTCATTCCTCTTTCTGAATAAGTTTTTGTCATCTTCTTTATCAATTCTATCATTTGCAATTATATAACGATACCGAGTGAGAATACAACCTAGATAGGAAGATAATGAATATGAGTATTAGAAGAAATTGTTAGTAAATAGTAGAGTGTTATTTACTTTACTTTATCAATATTGTTATTACTCTTCTACTATGTTACTTTTTTTCAATTTATATTAGATCATCCTACGCAAAAGACATGACATTTTAACCAGAACAAAACAACCATACTCCACTTCACATAGCACTCCGACAACAAAGAAGGTACATACATTTTAATACATATATACGTGCATCTCCTTTGAATTCAAAATCTTCGTCCTTTGTTTCTTTTTTCTTCTACCTATATATAAAAGACATCTAGCACATAGAATTGACACTTATTGACATTTTCTTTAACAATCACCAGAAATATCAAGTGTGTGAGACACACTAGCTATGACATGACACTAGGACAAAATTAATTTAAGACATGTGTCAGTTTTTCACGCCCCGAGCCTATATCCAAGATGTGCTTGACACTCGAATATTATTGATGGTCCCCAAGCGAACTCTTGACCTGACTTACTACTTAGCGGAAGACTTACTCAAGTGATAATAGGCTTAAAAACACGATTTTAAAGCATTCAATTCAAAGTAAATACTCAACTCAAATTAATATTAAAATACTCAATAATATAGGTATAAATAATATAGGTATAATATTTTGCAAAACATCTCAAGGAGAAGTAAATATTGAGAGACTTATCATCTTTACTTGGCTATGTAAGCCGCATAGTTCACCGGATGTCTGGATAAACCACGATTGGGGTGCCTGAAATTGACTAAACTGAAAAGAAAAGTGGAGTCCTTAAGAATGCAATAAGGCTCACCAAAAACTAGTTGGAGTGTAAAGTGATCTCAAGTATACGCCCGTTGATGATCCTAGACATATGTATCTGCATCATAAAAAGATACAGATCGAATGACATCGGTACATTGAATGTACGAGTATGTAGTAAAGTTGAATGAATAAATATATGAACTAATAAGACTGAAAGAACACTCAAGGAAGTATATGCAATACAATAAAGAACATATTACTCATTAGGGAGATTCTCGTAACTTACCACCATACACCTGATGTAATGTGTGATAATCGGTCGTCCACACTGTCAGAACTGTCCTAATTCTTGATTGGGATATAGGACACCAATTAAGTCGATCCACTAAAGCTTTGCGTGAAAGCAATACGGATCGCTAAAAAAGTACATCATTTACCATATTAACTATGGTTTACCATGAATTTGAGTAACATGAACTCAGCCTATATCATCTCATATACTCCTAATATACATGCTCAAAATGTATAAAATAGATTACTATATCAGTTTTGAGATAATTACTCAGAATATCCTCTTACATGTCGTGTATTGCTTAGAAATAAGTCTGTAAGAATTCATTAACTCACTTACTCTTTCTCAGAAAAAATTCAAACAAAATGCTTACCGAAAGAATTTTAGTAATATCTCATACTAACTCAACAATAGGAAGTCCAAGCTAAAAAAATAACCATGAACAATCAACTCAAGAATCTATGGGCAAAATATAGCACAAAGAATCAACAATCCAAAAAAAAAAATCATTTTCCTCTTAACAAAACGGCCTCTTGACAATTCAACTAAGGATATAACACTAAATCATTCTTTATTAACAGATAGTAGATGTAGGGCATGATGATGAACTTAGTCCATTAATATAAGTAGCCTTGCATACTTGGAAGAACATGATTCTTGACAAAATTGATGACACTTGAAGAAAACCCTAGTTTTTTCTCGTTTTGGAACTCAGGTCTAATGACTTGAAGTGTTAGTGAACGTAAAATAACCGATTAACACTATCTAAAACCTTAACTAGGTGAAAAAAGTCAAGGTTTGGGCTTTGAAAGGGATGAAAAAAGTCAAAATATCCTTACATAAATTGCTGAAGTGTTTCTATCTTCTGACGATTTGGGGATTTACGTCTATAGGAAGTTAAACAACCCATATTGTCAACCTTAGAACCACTTCAGAATCCACTGCTGTAAATTATCAACTTCTACAGGTCTTTCTACTCTACGGATCGATAAATTTTTATGACCTGCGGAGTCGCTAATTAATTCCAAATTCAATTTCAAACTCAAAATTTCTCCTAGTTTGTACATCACAAGTCTACAAGATTCACACACGAGACAAGACCTAACGTGTCGCATCTGTGTCCAATAAGAACAGCCGTAAAACAAGTTACTGCAATGGCAAAACTAAACTCTCACCCTTTTTTGATGAAATTCCTTGCTACGACCTGTGTAACCATTTCTAATTCTGTAGACCTCCATGATCCACGATTCACCTCAACCTGTTTAAGAATAAGTCAAACCAATCTGTACAGGTATTTACTACGACCCTAGAAATGTCTAACAACTCGTCCTTGTCCTTCCGTGGACACACCGCAGAAACTCAAACTTTTAAAAACTCAACTTAATTTCTACGACACTCTCTTACGACGAAAGATTCAGTGATGTAGCGAAGGAAATGAGCTGATGACGGCAATTTGAAAAAGAGAAATGATAAAGGAAGGCTGTCAAAACTAGGAGGAAGAAGAAGGGTGTATATGGCGACGCCCATGAATGCGGGAGGAAATAATGGCAACAAGTCCAATCAAGAAGAAAGAAATTTAGAAAAAATATCAGATTCAATACTTATTAGTCATGTTGAGCAAAAAGTGGTATCACTTCAAAGTACAAGAGGTGTTCAACACAAATGATCGATGTCCAAATAAAATATGCGGACAACTTTAAAGGATCGTATATGGCTTAATCCTATATAGCATTGCTACGTATACTTTAAAAAAATCATGTATCTTATCACTAGCTAAGAGTTTCGTATGATATATTGAACAAGATACACCTAGATACGTATATTTTAGCCACCAGATACAATAGTATAGGAGAGAGGCGAGCGAGACTAACATATATCGAGATATTAACCCAAATACATAGGATAATAGCAAGTGAGATGGGAAGGAGGGGAGGAAGGCGAGCGAGATTTGTTATAATGTATACCAAATACATGTGAATCCAATTGGATACAATGTATCTAGAATAAATTACACATAATTATAACCCCATGTATCTCGAGATAAACCTGTCATCTAGCTATCTAAAAAACGTCAACCAAAATCTAATATAAGATTTCTAATATTACAACTAGACTGTATCGAGAGTAATTAGGCAAAAAATCCTGTACAAGTGAATTTTTTTTAAATGTAAATTTCTCTCTTTTATTTTGGAAATAGTGACTATCTAGGAGAGAATCATGGCTCGAATCCTTACAAAATAATTATTTAAATAGGGTGATAAATTGTTGGATTGGACTGAATTTGAATGAGTTGATATAAGATGAGAAAAATGGTTTAGATTACAAGCCCATGTCAATATATGGGCAACTTTCACATATAGCAAATAAAATCATATTTGTATGGCTATAGAAAGTTTTGGCATAATGGCGCTCCTAGCAATCAATCAAAACTGTGATAGTTCGCTATACTATACAATTTGTATAATTTCGCGTGCCTATAATTGTTAATTCCGCAAGGCCCATTTCGCTGCAAATTGTAGAAGTTCGGTTATCCTATTTTCACTGCAATTGTAATATATGTTTTTCTCTCGCTTTATACAAAACAGAAACACATAAATACACTTCTGTTGTATATAGCTAGAGAAAATTGTATTTCACTGCAATTGTTAATTCACATTGTCAATATTCGTGGCCTTTTTCTCCGAAGTATAATTGTAAATAAAATTTGCATTTGGTCTACAATTGAATTGAATAGCCAATAGTGCATGTAAATAATGTAATATAATTAAACAAGTTATATAAACACGGAAGATAGTAGTTGTATGTCATGGATGTAATAGCAATTTGAATCTCGGAAGATCGTCTGTGTTAATACGAAAACATAGACTGAATTAAAATAGTACACTTCTGTGTATAAAGCGGAAAGGCGAGCATAGGGGTGCAAAGGAGGAAGTGTAAGAGCGAGAACTGTGGGTGTGAGAGGATGGCAACACAGGAGAAACGAGGAAGGTGAAGGAGGAGTGATGGCAGAGCGTAAAAAAGGAATTGTATATGGATGGAAACAGAGAGGCAAAGGGCCGTGGCAGAGGCGCGTGGTTTTCAGCTAGCGTGTGTGGCACTATTGAGAGCAAGAGTAGATTTACAATCGAGAACCCTAGGGGGGGGGGGGAAGAAGTCGAAACCCCCCCAGGGGGGAAAAAAAAGGGAAAAGAGGGGAGAGAAAAAGGAAAAGAGCCACTGGAAAGAGAAGGGGAAAGGGGGGAGACACCTATGCCGCCGCGCGCCCGCAGCAGACCATGCACAGCCGAGGACCATGAAAAGAAAAAAAAAGGCCCCTAAGTATAAAATATTTTTCGGAAAAAAAAAACAGCGCCGCTAGATTGTTTCATAGCACAAAAAAAAAGAACTTTACCAACCCCCTCCTTCAACCCCCTGGCCGCACACCAATGGCGTGCTCGGGGGGGGGGGGGGAGGAGGGAAAGAGAGAAAGGGGAAAAGAGAAGGGAAGGGTGGGGAGAAAGAAGAGAAATCGTGAATCGGGCAAGGGAGAAGAAGGCACGGGAAAAAAAGAAAGGGCAAAGGCCGTAAAAAGAGAAGATAGGAGCGGCCCCTTACGCTCGCAACCTACCCCTACAAATTTTGTTTCAAAACAACAAAAAACGTTCTTCAAAATAAAAAATTACCGGGGGCCGTCAGACCCGCATACATTCCATCCCGTTAGTGAACCCGCATAAGATTTGTGTTTTTTTTCAAAGAAACAAACTTACCGCGCCTTCGGCACACTAGTCCAACTCGTTCTTCCCTGTGTGTATCTACCTGTCGATTTTTGTTTTCCCAAAAAACAAAAACAAAAATTGTTTTTTTCATTCTTTACTTATATAATAGGCTGAATATGAATTCTCATGTTAACTCGATTTTTGTGAATTCATGATTTGTGTACTATGATAGGGTCGTTAAGAATCGATTTGAGAGAGGCGACGTATTAAGAAATACTGTGATTTACGCCACTTGGGGAAGGAAAAAGGAAGGACAAGGGAGGGAGGAAAAAAGAAGGGGGGGAAAAAGGAGAAGAAAAAGAAGGGGGAGAAGTGGGAAAGGGTACAATAAAAATGAATAGGCGCGAGTTCATTTACATGAATTAACTCATAGACTAGACAACACACTGATTTCATTCAACTTATATCGTTAAAGAAATGTCACGTCCCCTATATAAAAAAGAACAATGATAATTATTTTAAATTAAGTGGCATTAGCTGATTTTTAGTGTCAAATATAATTTAATTTTTTTTATTTGTATAAAGAAGGTGTGAAGGTAATAAAAAATCATATACTTTATTAAAAAATTCACAGGTTGTGTATTGTGAATAGAGAGTTGCACGTGCTGTGCGTGGTGTTGCGGAAGTTACGTGCAGAAAAATTATGACGACATCGTCAAGTCAGTGTAAAATTTTTGAAAATTAATGTGTTTAGGTTCTACAAATGGATCACATATAACGCATGTTCACCATTAAGGGTCGATGATAATCAACTATATGTAATGGTCCGACACATTGGTACCTCGATTTGGGTGGGACTTAGATGCAGGGAAAAAGCGTACTTCGGGACAAGGAACGTTGTGAATCGAAGGGAGGGGTTAAAACCGTGCAAAAGACCCGGCGAAACAAATAGTAGAAAGGATACCGAACTCAATGAGATGAGTAAGACAATTATTAATGAGCGGCCAAAGCTAAGTGCGCGAAATTACAAATGGTCGTGCTAAAACCGGATTGACAAGTCAAGTGGAACAACATACATTAGATTCCTAATCTACTGCAAATGATGATAAGTAATTGATTATGTATTACTCAGTACAGGGCGGATACGACATTTAATAATGTCGTTAGGAAGATAATAAAGCAATGAACAAGTTCTAATGGAGATCTGCATTCGGAAAACTATATCAGTGTAATATAAAAAAACAAATCGACTAGAAGTCCCTAAGCAAAAAACCCACTAATATCTAGGCTCCTTTCCAGACTAGTGGGTGTTGAAGTCAAGGGTCATGGTAGTGTCATTAATTTTTTAAATGTTAAATCGAAGCATTTGTTGTTGGGATTTAAATTTTAGTTATAAAATCAAATCCAACTGGATGGTATAATCTAATGTGTTGTGGGTAGTTATAATCAAGAAAAACTGTAACATGATGTCCGGGTACAAATCAACTTATAACTATTTTCCCTTCATTTAATATAGGATAAGTGATTGTAATGCTACTATTTTATTCCAGCATTATTTGGCTCGAATTATGTTTCCCATTATCATCTGTTATTGTTTTGAAATGAAGTAAATGATTTTTGACTATCAACACGTCTATATTTACAAATATTTAATTTATATATTTGGGACACAAACATTATTCAACTTATGTGAAATCGAAACTGTCCATATCCTCCCAAAATTATTATATAATTTTATTTCATCTAGAAATGAAATGAATATAACAAGTGTGATGATTAAGATGGAATATTTAAGATCAAATTGAAGATTAATATGTACCTCAATTTAAAATATAATTTTAAATCGAGATATCTGTTACATAAAACGACCTCTAAAAGTACCCAAAACGTCATATATTAGATCCAAATTAATATTGAATGATTGTGAGTGTGTCATTTTTTATTAATATTTGGTTTACTTAATATACCTAAAGACAACAATATAACTTTTTGTTGTTACATCATTGATATTAATAAAACTTACATAGAAACATAAATATATGTAATAAAGACTATTATATTTATAGTATAATTTTTTTTCACTTTGATCACTTTAATGTTATTTATAATATAAATTTAATTCATATTTACCAAAGAACAATTTTTATTTCACATAAAATACCAATTTAAAATGATAATAATCATTTATCACAAAGCATTCAAAAGAAAATCCAATTTTGAATAACAAAGGAGGGGGAAAGGTGGTGTCATTTTATACCGCGAAACGGAGAAGACGGCATAATATATTTATCACAGCTCCAATAAAAGGTAAAGATAAGGGTCATGATAAATAATAAGGTGAATAGTTCTCCCTCCCCGGCGCAACAAATATAAATTTTACCAATATAGAAGATGGCGAGGGCGGGGTGTTAATAATGTACATAAATAGTCAGATATACAGAACATAGTATTGTGGTCGGGGGAAAAAAAGGGAACTAAGGGAAAAAAAAGAGAGAAAAAAAAAAAGGAGGAAGGAGAGGGGGGGGAGGAAAAAAAAATAAAAGGGGAAAAAAGGAAGAGGAAAGGGAAAGGAAAAAGAAAAAAAAAAGAGAAAGGAAAGGAGGAAAAAGGGGAGGGAGAAAAGGAAGAGGCAGGAAAAGAAGGGAAGAAAAGGAGAAAGAGGGGAAAGAAAGAAGAAAGGAAGAGAAGGAAGGGAAGGGGAAGAGGGAGGGAAGGAAGAAAGGGGGGAAAGGGGAGACAGGGGAAAAAAGCTAAGATGGGAAGGGGGGAAAAAAATGAAGGAAGAAAAAGAAGAAAAAAGAGAAAAGAATTAGCGAAAGGAGGGATGGGGGGGAGGGGAAGGGGCCCTCCTTCAACATCCCCCTCTTTTCTCCCGCTGTGCATTCGCGGTTCAAAATATATCTCTTCCCCTTTTCCTCCCTGTCCCAAGTACGCTCACCCCTTTTCTTAGTATAGAATGTCAAATAGTGTAGTGACTAATAGAACTTTAAAAACTATTATGTACAATATAAACCATATAAAGTGGTGCTTAAATTCTCTGTATTGGGAGGCATATAAAAATATATAGAAGAAGAAAAGAAGAGAGGAGATTCACGGCGATCAAGATCAAAACAAGAACAACGAGACATAAGATCGGGCTGCGATTGACCGGATACTGGTACGGTTCCACTTAATAGTGTTATTTTCACCAAGAAAAGTTGAACACAACGGAGACAAAGCAAAAAACATGACACACAAAGGTGGATATTTAGGTGAAAAGTTTCTCAATGCGTTCTTTGTATTTTAGTGTTAGTTTTTTGGTATAATCCTAAAACTTACATAATAAATAACAGTCCATGGGAATAAAGGTCATAAGGATAGGAAGTCATAAAAGAGAGCAATCCATTATGAGAATCGCAATGTGTAGCTGTAAGATTATAGTCTGTTAAAATTTGAAATATAAAGGAAACTGTTTAAAAGATAAGATCCTCGATTCAACAGGAGAACTCAGTATAACCACTATTTAATATTTTAGGTATTTAAGTCAAATTGTGAATTGATTATCAAAATCCAATAATCTCAGATTCACTAATATGGCGTTGCTGCTATGTTGTACAGGAATCCAATATCAAATAGGAGAAAAAAGAAAAGAGTGGTAAGACAAAATCTGCATTGGTATCTGTTCTTTCCAAACTAATCGTTTAACAGAGGTAAAAAAGAAAATCTCAATTAATACGTCCACTCTTAATGACCTACAAATGCATGACCGTCCACGTGGCTATTCTTTTCATTATTGGAACTCAAATACCACCCCTGGTGTGTCCGCAACACATATTATTCTAGGGAACCCTGACACAAAAATAACATTACAAACTCATATTACATAAAATTGTGCCCCCATGCCAAAGGGGGGTGGGGGGGGAAAGGAGCAAAAAAGGGACGTCTCCTTGTGGTCCTACTTTCATTAGCTAAATTACAAAGAAAAAAAGTTACTTTACAACCATTCATTCTGATTAATGAGGTGTATATGTGCTGATTTTAACGATTGCCATAAAAAGATTGTCAAAATAGTTTTATTATATAATTTTATGGGGTCTTAAATTACAATTATAACACAAATAAGGAGTAATCTTGTGAAATGTTTCGTGTAAAGTCCATAGCTCTACTCTCTCCTGCGCAAGCCATACCATGAAATTAGAAAGTGCCAGAAACAAAAGCAAATACAAAAGCGCATTATTACGAAACCAAGACAAATGAATAGAAGACAAACAAAATTAACAAAAGTGAATAGAGTGTGGTGGCAAACTCCGTGTGAAATTATCATTTTAAAAATAAAAATAATAGAAAAATCTTCGAGCATTTTTGCGAAAATCCTATGTTCACACTTCCAAAGAAGTCACTACTCTCTCGCATCATTATTCAGCGGTCAAGATTGATCTTAAGACTGAAGTGGGTCGCATCATAAAATTTCAGCTTCGTGGGGTGACCAATGAAAACCACGCCACGAAAATGTGGTAGAAGATACAAAACTTATATGTGAGTGATTATAAATGAAATTTTACTTGGTCTTACCGTGTGGAATGTCCAGAATAGATAGGGGGGTTTTGAGGGTGAAGTGAGGCAAATGTAGAGCATGACATGGCTTTTGTTAGTTTAGGTTATGTTCTTACCAGCAACTAAGGAATCAAAGAATCTTTGTTGGGTTTAGAGAGTTGTAGAGAAACAAGAAGAAGAAAAAAACACCTATAAGGGTTAAACTGGTCTTTTAGATTTATCAATCAAAGGAAAAAAGGTATGTGTCAGAGCTACCTAATCAATCTTTCTTTAGTATTACAGGACTTGTTTTTCCCATGTTTGTTTTACTTACATGAAAACCTCATTTTTTTTCATCTGGGTTTTGCTTTTGTGATGAAATGGGTTAAGAGGGATTTGGATTGTGTTAGTACAATTGGTGTTGATAAGATTGGTTTTTTTTTCTTTTGGGATGTAGCGCGTTTATTTGTGTTTTTTAAACTTGTAAACCATTTTATTTCAAATGCCCTCTTTTGGGGTTCTTGAAATAGCTGAGATTCTTTTTTTCTCTTTGAGTTTTCAGTTTGAGTAGTTATTGGTTTGTTAATACTGGAATAAATTTTTGTAATCCCCATTTCTTGATTTAGATTGTTGCTGTTATTTGTTTATGTTATGTATAAAACAGCTAATTAAGCTGCTAGGGAGTTCTTTAGTTGGGTTCTGCTTGATTAATTTGTCTCCATTTTGGGTGCAAATATTAGTAACGTATATGTGAAGCAACTGAAGTTTAATGACCTATAGTATAGCATCTTAAAGATTGTTATAAAAACAGTGATTTTTAGGTGTTTGTGCTCTGAGTGACTGAGCAAAGAAATCTTCTGTAAGAAAAATTGTTCTATGAGTGAATGACATGTTCTGTATATACACCGAAATTAATATATACTCTTCTCTGAATTGGCTCTCAGTATGTACATTGTTGTTTAGGTGTTTGGTATGTGTCTTTCTAGAGTTTATGGTGCTAGCTTAATCAACTTAAATCAACTTAAATCAGCATTTGAATGCATCATCTTTACCGTCTGCACTTGAAATTATATCCATGTAAGAAACCAATAATAGCATGCCGAGTGGAGTGTGTGGACATTACCAAGAATGAGATGTGAGTGTATGTACATTAATTTTCCCTTGGTCTTAAACTGTGAGAATGCAAGAATTGGGTTTGGGGTGGAGGGATGAGGGTTGAGGTGTGATTCGAGGCCTAAGTGGGTAGTGGTCAGTAAGAGCTTTAATTTATTGGAGTGTTATGGGGTTCTTACCAACGTCAGGGGATGTGTTAGTGGGATCTGTTGTAAAAAGGGGGAAATTTTAGACGTGTGTAAGTTAACGATAAAGGAAGACAAGGAAGACCTGACAAAAAGGAAATCAACCACAAAACGTGAGTGTGCGTGATATCCCAATTGGTCTTTTAGGGAAGGAATTTGTATCCATCAGATTAAAAGTATCTTATGCTGTTAAAAGCTACGCAGAATCCAAATGCTTTCTTATCTTTTTAGACAGGGAGTAAGAGAAGGTTGCCTGTGTTTTGTTTTGCCAACAATACCAACCTCATTGTTTACCATATGCCAATAAGA
Source organism: Solanum habrochaites (assembly GCA_027704765.1). Classification (NCBI taxonomy): domain Eukaryota; kingdom Viridiplantae; phylum Streptophyta; class Magnoliopsida; order Solanales; family Solanaceae; genus Solanum; species Solanum habrochaites. Next base: position 60,884 of record JAKWJA010000694.1, read on the forward strand.
TTTTTACTTTAAAGGTTTGATTAAATTGAAAGTAAATGGGTAAAGATTTGACATAATAATAGTTAAAGAGTACCAAAAGAAGGGAGGAAGGAACGGGGGGGGAGGGAATTGGGGTGGTTTTTGATAAATGTTTTATATTGGAAGTACAGTTACTTGTGTAGTGTACTATGGGCATTTATTTCCTATAATGGCTTGTATGGTGTTTCAAACACGTTTGCTGAGTCGGTTTAACATAGTAGATTGGTTAGTGACTGCTAATGACCCTCGAAAAAGTTTGAGATTGTTTCCGGTCTCTTTTAATATTTGTCTGAATTAGCACGAGAATCAACAGTGGTGCAGTTCCCTTTCTTGATTCAGATTGTGTCTGTCATATGGTGTCAAATATCATTTGAGTTGGGTACCAGAAGATACAGTCAATTGAAGCTGCGGTAGGGAAGAGAGGAGGGGGTTGATTTTGGGGGGATGGGGTTTGTTTCTGTGTGTCTATGGTTTCTCAAAACATTTTGGGTTGATGTGTTTATGTGTATAAGAAACAACATACAGATTTTGAGCGTGAATAGTATAGAATCAGGGTGCTACAGAGTTGGTGTTAAGTCATAATAAAATTGGAGTTTAGGTGTTTGGTGAGTCCGCTCGCGAGTGACTGAGCAAGGAGAAAAACTTCGTCTAAAGCTGGTCTTGTGTTTCCTGTAGGTGAGAAGACGATGTTGTTAAATGTGTTTAGTGGTACAGCAAAACCATTGAACCCGGCTGACCATCATTAGATATAAGAGAAGATGTGTCCGGATGGGAAAAAAACCTGGTGGCGCTCCAAAGAAGTCGGCAAGCAAAATCTAACAAAAGTGAAAGTAAAAGTTGTGTGAAAAAGAAATAGAATTGGGGAAATGAAAGCAATAAGCACACCTACGCTGTGGGTAGCGTGCTGCGGGGGAAACACTACAGCTTTTCCCAAGAAGTTTTGCATAGGGCTATGAATGATTTCGCGCTCAAAAAGTTTACAAAAACTAGGGTGTGTAGGGACGTAGCCACTTTAATGCATGCATCAGGGACCAAAAAAAACATGGAAGCATTTTAGGGAACAACTGTAGTTTTATGTTAGTCTATTCGAAGAGAAATCTGTTGTGAGAAACTATATAAATCAAATTAACTTGCCGAAAGTTGCATACTGCGATTGTCTAAAAAAAATCGTATTGACTGTGTGGCTACAAGATCTTTGTAAGTGTAGTAATAGACCTTTGCAAATGCAAGAAGATACAAGAATTAACAATTGGTTGTGAGATTTGAGAATTAATAGGATTGATGGCGAGAGAAGAGAAGAGAACAAAAAAAAACTTAAATCCTTTGATTGCTAATACCAGAAGAGAGTGGAGAAGTCAGAGTCAAAGACAAAACTCAAGGTTTATGTACGATAATAACGTTTCAACCGTGGTAAAAACAATACATAGGGCAAGGGTTTTGGGTTATATTACATCGTATTCACCAGCACTAAAGTGAAGGGAAGGTCTGCGTGTTTCGTTGTTAAAAGTTATAGCTAGATATGGGAATGTGTAAGTCGTGGGGGCATACAACGTATACATAGCATTGAAGATGGAGCGGTGTGAGGGGGAATTGTGATTAGAATTTCATACTGCCTGAGAACGCCGATGCATCTCAGTAGGACATGGACCGTTGAGTTATGAGCACGTGCTATTTAAGACGGTCACAAATAAAGAATGTAATTTAGTATGAAAAGAAAATTTCGGAAGACACAGGTGCCATTTAAACATATTTTAATAAGGTACAGTATGGTGAATCGCGTTGACAAGTGATCTAAACAGTATGAAAACAGTATTTGGGGTGAATTTGATTGGTTCTCCAAAGAAATGCGATTTACGATACAAGCCTTTTTCAAGGTTCCTGCCTTCTAGAATATTCACACTTCTCCGTAAAGAACGGGCCTAATAAGGTTATAATATTTTCCGGTGCTAATTACATTTGAATTGTTCATATATTGGGTTTTCTCTGCAATTTTTGGTTTACATGATAACAAACGCCTGCTGATATTATGATAATGGTGCTGGTTGCTGGAATCATCTACAAACACTTACAAAATTGTGCTGCTGGTTTTTTACTTTGGCTTTGTTCTTGTAGATCAGCTGCAACTGAAGTTTAGTTTAGATAGTTGGACATGATTTGCCTGGGAGAACATGCTCGAGCCAAGGAAAACCGACATTCCGAAAACTTTAGGGTATTGGATCTTGGTTGTGCTTCCACCTATGGTTTCAATATATTCTTACTAGGCAAATGGAATGTGAGACAGCCAAGCAGGGGGTGAAAGAGGAATGTGAGGTTTAGTTTGCTGCTCAACCGGGCTGCTGAAGAGCAGGCGGAAATAATACACAAAACAGTATGGTCACTTGTCGAATATGAAAAGTAGTTACCGGAGGGGAGACAAATCCCAGGTCTATGATAGGGTGCTGAAAATTGTGGCCAAGCGTTGGCAACTCAGTACAGGGTGGGTGGCAAGATATAACACCATGGTCGCACGGCGGGCGGGAGCAAGAAAACAAAAGAGGGTGTCGGGGAGCTGCTAAAAGCTCAAAGAAGTGCAAATCATGTTCGAGTATTGGTCGTTTGAAAAGTTCTTTCTAAAAAATAGCGTTTCATTCTTAGGACGGAAACCATGTTTGTTATCACACTAAAAGCAATGACACACATTTAAGCGTGGTTTGGGTTCTGTGGAATAGTTGATGAACATTTGGACATGAATACGTCGTTAATAATTGGCCAGGAAGAAGTTCGGACATGCCACATAAATGAAAAAAGTTCAGGAAGTCCATTTGCAACATTTGGAACGCTTATAGATCCATTGGGTATGTCACAAAAAGACAAGCCTTTTAGTCTGCAGTATTTGAATTTGTAGTTGAAGGTACATTCGATCAATTGTGTTGTTGTGCAAAAGATATAACTGTATCAGCAACAATCTATCGGATTCGCATTTCAAATCAAGCTCCATAAGCTCCAAATAAAGTGAACAATAATTGGAATCTACGGCCAAACACCTACTAAATTATATACAATAATTAGTTGTAATGTACAAAATCAAAGCAGAAGATCAGAGGGACGGGGGAATGGACCAAAAATAGGAACAATTTATTGTCTAAGAGTGTGAAATGGGCTGTCTTCTCTATCTCATTTTTCTCTCCTTTAAGTTAATAATTTAATTTTACCTCTTTTTCCAACCAATCATTGATGTTTTAGGTGTGTGCAATTTGTATAGGGGGTTGATATTTTGGTGTCATCCCCTGTTAAAGGTGCTGAGAAGGCACTCTAGGTGTTTTGTACACCAAGTGAAAGGAATGTACAATGTGGTAAATTGGGGGCTACATGAATTACTAAAAGCAAAACTCTCTAAACGCGTCGGTGACAACTATGTGCTCGTCGCATAAAAAAGCCGTCACTTCTCAATATCCAAAATGGTATACTGTTAAAAAATAATTTTTCATAATGGAGATGGGATCATTTTCAGCCCTATGGGGGACGAAATAAATTGAACCTTCACAACTAGTGGTGATATGGGAAAAAAAGCATATGGTGTAAGAAGCGTAAGAGGGTAGGACATGTATATGAACGAGTTGTAAGGTATTTAGATATTGTGTGAATGGAGGTGGTAATCGTTCCTTCTTTTTTTTTTTAACTTCCATCTTCTCTCAAGTACTGGGTACATAATATTTTCCACTGTATGCACTTCATCAGAAATCTTTTTAGACTTATTATGGGTGCCAAGAACTTCAAGGTGCTGAAGCTAATCAGTCTTACGCCCAGTCAAATAACTTTAAAGCCCATGCTACACTTATTTCACCCTCGATTCTGATTGCAAGAATGATGAAACACATCTCTGTGAGATGTAATAGCTAATGCGTGCTCTACAGTTCAGGTGTCTATCTTAGTGTGTGAGTTTGATCTTTCTTAGTTATCGAGGATAGTTTGGGAGACACTTCATCACCAGAAAAAGGTAAAGGAAGCCAGATTGACAAGGGATTGTAAACTACAATTAGTGGATGTGTAAGAAAACTATAGTGTAGGGAAGCCAATAAAATCTTGTAATATCATAAATTTCCTTGTTAGACAGTCCACGTCATTAGTTTATTAGCCAACTCCTCTTCCCTCCTTAAAGACAAATTCTTCAAAAAAATGTAAAAGAAATAGTGAGAAAAGCGAAATAGGTAAAAAGGTGAAAATGGTTGCATTGGTGTGTTAAATTTTTGTGTGGGTGTGAAAGAAAAGTAATGTGGCGTTAGTACAGGATGCAGGATAACAAAAACCGTCTACAAAGTTGGTATAATTTTCCCGTACTAATTATAATGTTAAAAAAAGCCTATTTCTGTTTCCCTTCTCATAAAAGAAAGAAAGATTGTGGACAATTAATGTCTCCAACCTTCTACTCTGCTTTTTACTTTATTGTCTACAGAGCTTGTGAGCATTGTTATGCTTATCTATGTTTACGTGTGCAGCTCAGGGAAGTGTCAGATTTCCATTGGAGACAGGTTCACAAAGCTAGAGTGTCTTCATTGGGTAATAACTGCAATAGCTGCATACACTCTATAGCCTGCCTGACTGATAACATGCCCGGCACGAATGGTCATTTGATAGCTATGGTTGAGAGCAGTACAGCGACACACAAACCTGAATCGTTGTGGCTTGGCAAACTTCTCCAGATGGGTGACTGATACACCCATTTCACCCCAGTTGCCCCTAATTACTGTTAGTGTGGCAACCAGAATACATCATCCGGATCTCCAACAGTTGGGAGACGATCTTAGACAAGAGAGTACATAAAGGCAACAGAGACATTAAAGAGCGGACGGAACCATGTCTTAGAGATTCTGAACGACCGCCCGTCGAAATCTAGGGGTTAGTGCTTCTGTCATCCATGCTGTACTATCTCTTAAAAAAATCAAAGAACTTTCTATAAGCACAATATGGTGTTATCTCTTATTCCAATAGGATTGTGGAAGTTTTGAATTTTTGTTCTATATTGTTCGGCATTTAATGCCAGTCAGCTTAGCCTTCTTTGTGGCAGTCAAGGAGATTCTGGATCTCATGCATAGTCGGAAACATGATAGGGGGCATCGGCGGGATCGCGGATGGGTTCATTAGTGAACATGGGAAAAAAAACTATGAAAAAAAAGGGGCTGATGTTTAATGAATAACAATGGGAGAATGGCGCCATAGACGTAAGGGAGTGTTTACAGGAAGGAGCAGTAAAGTGGGGAACCCCTGCTCAGAAAGTCATCAGTGTCATTATTTGCGAATGTGTCATGCGGCACCGTCTAGAAGGCCGATGAAAAACAACAATGCATGCAAGAAAATCTCTCTCCTCAGGACACAGGCGGGCGGAACGAGGATGAATGGGGTGAAACGGAGAGGAATTGCTTTGCGCGTCGGGATTAAAAATAGTGTAAGTCATGGCCTTCTAGATTCTATGAACTTGAAACATGACTCAATGATTCTGAATGTTGTTCTTATCGACTTAGATGTAAGCATGAGTGCGTTCTCCCATTTTATCGAGTGTGGAAATCAGTATGTTCAGCTAATGAACCCACATCCGCGAGTGCGTATCATTTCCGAAGAGGCTGGATCACCATCTCGTGACTAGCAAAAGAAGGCTAGGCTAGGCAAAATGGACAATTCAAGTGAAACAAAGAAAACTCCACGCGTCTATTGGGAAAAGACAAATAAGCCAATCTGGTTCAGTAGAAAGTTCTTTTGAGAGATAGTACAGCGATGATGCCGCGGAACACTAGCCCCTAGATTGAGAGCTCGTTTCATACTCTCGAAGACTGGTTTCCGTCCCCTGGCTTCTTATATATGATCTCTGTTGCCTTTAGTACTCTCTTGTCCTACAGATCGTCTCCCAACTTTTGGAGATCGTTATTGTCGAATATCGTGTGCCACAGGCTACAAGTAATAGGGTCAAACGGGTGAGCGGCATGGTGTTTCATCACCCCACTGGAGAAGTTTTGCAATCCACAACTGAATCGGTTGTGTCGCGTACTTGCGCTTCAACCATAGCTATCAAAAAATGACATTCAGTCCCTGAGAGTTCTCAAAGTCAAGGGCATCTTAGATGCCGTGATTACTATTGTGCCGTTTATTACCCAGGATGTGAAGACAACACTCTAGGCTTGTGACCGTTCTCCAATGTGGAGAATCGGTGACACAATATCCTAAGAGCGCACATCTTAATCAGCGATAAGAATAACAATTTGCTCACAAGTCTGGATGAACAATAAAGAGAAAGCAAAGTGTTTGGCACATTGGGGAATTGTCCCAATCTTTCGTTCGTTTTATGTGATACAAAGTAAAGAGAAATAGGTTACCTAGAATTAATTAAGGAAAAAAATGTGTACAGTTTAGTGCATGTGCTAATCATTTCTTCACCCCAAAATTAAACCAAATGCCCATTTCCCCCCTTTTTACCTCTTTGTTTCTCACTATTTCTTTCATTTTTGAAGAATTTGTCTTAAGGAGGGAAGAGAGCTTGTGCTAATAACTAATCCGCTGACTGCTCTACAGGAAATTTATAAACAAGTATTATTGTGGTTCCTATATAGGCTTTCTTCACTCCCTAATTTAGTTTCAATTCAAGGTGTGATGACGTGTCTCAAAAAGGCGCTGAATCCGCGTAACCTAGAAGATCAAATCACAACTCAGATAGAACTGACTGAAGTGAGATAGATTAGCGACACCGGAGAGTACATTAATTGCAACATACAGTGAGGTGTGAAATAATTGATGCTCATGGTCTATTAAAGAGAGGGGTGAAGACTGCATTCCTGGACCCCTTGAAGTGTGGAACGCAAAAGTAAAAGACTGATAAGGTACCATGTGTGGAATAGTATTATGGGGGGCTCAGAATGGATAAGAAGATTGGGTGCAGTTAAAGAAAAAGAATGTGAAGACACGATTGTCAAAGTATTATATAACCTTACACTGCGTTAAGACATGCTACATCTACGTTTTAGACTATGTTACATCTCAATCGTGTTGAAGTGGTCATGGCTGCTGGTGCTATGGCTGAAAAATGAAGTCAGGTTATGGAAGAAATTCTTAAGAGTCCATTTTGGGGATATGGTGAAGAATGACCGGATGGGTATATAGTTGTCACCTACGTGAGTAATACGAGAGAGTATGTCATCGGCTGGTAGCAATTTAACGATTACTTCTTTCACCTTGGGTACACCGGTCAGGATTGCCTTCGCACCTTAAAGGGATGGTACACCCGATATCACTGATGAGGTTTACAACAAACACAAACCAATGATGGAAAAAGCGAACAGTTAAATAATAAAGTGAGAAGAAAAAATTAGGGGATAGAGAGAAGACATCCCGAAAATTTCACACGTCTTAGACGAATGAAAGTTGTATCCGTATTTTTGGTCCCATTCCCTGGTCCTCTTGGTTGCTAGGGTTTTTGTACGACGAACTAACTATAGGAACGTATGTGTGGGTAGGTGTAATTGGGCCGGTTGTGTTCCAATTAGGGTTGTTCACGGTGTTATTTGGAGCTTGGTGTGAGTTGAACTGTGAAGGATAGATGTTTGAATGATCAGGTATATACATCTTTTGCAAAAAAACAATGTAGAATGAATGTCCTTAACGTACAACGTTCAGTGAAAAGTGCGTTAGTGTAAATGGATGTGCGTAAGCTGGTTCTCCAAATTTGGCAATGTGGAACTTCTGAACGTTCAAGTTGATGTGGGAATTGGTTGTCAGGTGGCCAAGATACGTGTGATATTCAGTAAAGTGAGGATGGATTGGTGGGTGGCCAGAACAAAACGGTAAAATCGTTTTTTGATGAGGCAAGAATGGAATTCCTAAGAATGCAATACTAGAAGAACGTTTAACAACGCGAAATATCGGAACAGGATTGCAATTGATGAGCACGAGTTGTGTGCTGGACTATGCGAGTCTTGCGCACCGCGTGATGAGATGGCACTGCTTGGGCAAAGGCACAAGAGGGATAGTGTAATACTTGACTGCGGAGACCTAGTTTTGTCTAATATGGTGTGCGCTTCAGCAGCCCGTTGAGCCGCAAACCACCATCTTTTCTGTATCTTTTTGCTGCCTCATTCGCATTTGCCTGGAGGTAATAGGTAAAAAAAGAGAAACCAGGGGAAGCACAACCAGCCAAAAGATAGAAGTCGGGAATGGTCGGTGTGTTCACCTTGGCTCGAGAGCATTTGTTCTCACCAGCAAGATGTCATGTCCCAAGCGGGATCTACCTAGGACTTCAAGTTGCAGCCTGATCTCCGAATCTAACAAAAGCCAAAGTAAACCGAGGCAGCACAATTTTGTTAATGTCTTGTTAGATTGAGGTGTGGGTCCAGCACCGGAAGTGCAGCCGGGGGAGCGAGTTATCTGTGAGAGTATCAGAGCAGGGTCGTGGTTTGTGATCATGTGTGAACATAGAATTGAGGGGGAGCGAGGGAGTGCGAAACAATATATTGTAGACAATTCAAATTAGTAGGGGTGCACGGGCGGGAACTTTTATGAACCTATTAGGCCGTTTCTGCTTACAGAGAGTAGGATTTTGTAAGTGAGTCCTATGAAGGCAGTAACCGTTTGAAGATGCTTGGTTGAGTCTGAATGAAGCGCGTTTGTGGAGAATAAACGAGCTGCGGCCCGGAAACATGTTTTCTACTGTGGTTAAACTTCTAGGACCATTTCGCGAAAATATTTCTGAAATGTGCACCTTCCGAATTTGTCGGTTTCTATATAAGACCGTCTTGTAGTGTGTACCGTGAGTTCAGTAGGAAGGGTTAACGAAAGGGTCATGTGTAGGTCTGGTCGTGCATGCAGCTGGGGAAATAATCACAAGTCACGCTGGCTATTCAAATGCAATGTGGTAGTTGTAAGAGGAGGGTGACATCTTTACACTCGTTCATGATCACTGGATCGACTTGTTGAACAGCGAAAGACGCGCAAGCGGCAGAGTGCTGTGGTGTTGAATACAGATTAAGGTATAAGGCCCAAACGGCGGTGCCCTATTGTATTGTTCTACCACGGCTTTGATAAATTACTGAGGTCGGGGGGGCGAGTAAAATCGGCTTGAGTTTCTTTGTGAGGGGCCTGGGACTGTGGTAGGGGTTAGCATGGGCAAAAGGTATTTAAGTTGGTTTGTGTTGTGTTCTGCGGGGGTCTGCCTTGCGCCCAATTTACGATGGCAAATGTGCCGAATGTCATTTTGTGTAGGGTTGGGTTTGGCATTTGAAAGTCTGGGGATTACACGTTAAGAAGATCTTAGCCGCTACATCAAGAAATCGAGTAGCACTTTGGGAGGTGAAGTGTCGTTAATGTCGGTCTCAACAGACGTGAATATGAAAGAATGTTTTGTTATACATCACAACAGTTTCCTAGACTGCGTGTCCAGTGTTCTTATGATGCAAAGTGCATAACCCTCATTTTAATAATTTGAGGATATCATGCATGCATACGTGTCTGGGGGAGAAAGAGTGTAGGTTTTTCCGAGAGCGTCGTACATGTTGGTTGTTGTTTGTATTGCTTTCTTTCCAACTTCTCGCGTTTTCAAACTTCGTTTGAGCTGTGCGTTTACTTGAGGGGCGAGAAAAGGTGTAAAATTATCGGAAACATGCGTATCTCTATGCTGTGATGATGAGGGGTTAGGTTTGTGTACATAACCATACAAACAGTCTTCACCTCGGTAAACAATGGGATTTTAGAGAAGAAGAGGGTGTTCTTGGCTCAGGTCACTCCGTATTACACCACTACTAACTGCATGTATTATTATTATGGAAAAAATTATACAAAACCTTGAAGACGCATATTGCTATAGCTCTAAATCTGAGTTGCCTGACCAGTACACTTACCCCCAAAAACTGGAGACAAATGTAATACACCCCGCAAACCACTAAACAACTTCCTAGCAGCTTAATTTGCTATTTTGTACGCTAACGATGATAAATATGAAGCGAACATCTGATCAAGAAAGGAGGGACTGAAGAATGTTTGATTCCAGATTTGCTCGACCACGTAACCCAAACGGAAACAATCTCAACTTTTTCGAGTTCATATCAATGTACTAAAATAAATACGCAATAAGTTGAACCAAAGCCATTCTGAAAATAAAAATGCCACTAGTACAACACAAGTAAGTATATGTGCGCTTCCCAAGGGAATACTCAACAAAAAAACGCTTTATCAAAACAATGTACTGCAAGGGAATCAATCGTTAAGCGTCCTTTCATTCACAAAAAGTAGAAACGCAATGGGTAGAAAAATGAGGATTTGGCAAAAACAAAACACAGGAAAACTGTAAAACTAAAGAAAGATTTGATTGCGTAGCTCTACAGCATACCTAATTAATTTGATGGATAAAATCCAAAAGACCAATTGGACCACGACACTCCGTTTTTTTTGATCTCTTGGTAGAGTCGTTCCGTTTTCTTCTCTTTATCCTACACGTCTAAAACCATAACAAGAGATACTTAAGGATCCTTAGTGTGTGTAAGGAAATAACATAATACAACAGCTCATGATCTACATATGCCGCTCGAGCCACACCTCAACCCTTCGATCCCGGTCCACCGCGCGAAACGCCAATTCTTGCATTCTCGACAGTTTTAAGACCAAGGGAACAATTACTGTACATACCTGCACAATCTCATTCTGTGGAATGTCCCCACACTCCACTCGTCATGCTAGTTAATGTGTTTCTTACATGGATTAATTGGCAGTGCATAACGTAAGAATGATGCAGTTCAAATGGCCGATTTAGATGGATGTGAAGTGTGATTAAGCTAGCACCATCTGAAACGCTAGAAAGCACATACCAAACACTAAACAACAAATGTACATACGAGAGCCAAATTCAAGAAAGAGTATATGATTAAATTTCGGTGTAGTATACAGAACATGTCATGTCCGCTCATAGAACAAGGTTTTTCTTACAAAGAATTCTTTGGCTCCAGTGCCGCTCAGAGCAGGCAAACACCTAAAATCACTGTTTTTGATAACAATCTTAAGGGTGCTTATACATAGTTCATTAACGTTCGAGTTGCTTCACAGTATACGTTTACTAATCTTGTGCACCCAAAAGGAGACAAATTAATCAGCAGAACTAAAGAAAAGGAGACACAACAACTAAGAACTCCGCTAGTCAGCTTAATTACTGTTTTATACATAAAAGCGCCCCCGAACAAAACAATAACCGCACAATCTAAATCAAGAAATGGGGATTACAAAAATTTATTCCAGTATTAAACACACCAATAACTACTCAAACTGAAAACTGCAAGAGAAAAGTAGAATCTCGCTATCAAGAAGCGCGCAAAGAGGGATTCTGAAATAAAATGGTACAAGTACAGAAAACACAATAATGTGTACACGCCCGGAAGCAAGAAAAGAACATCAGCAATCATTATCAACACACAAGATGGTGAGCTAAAAATCCAATCTTTAACGCATTTCAGTCACAAAAATAGCACACCCCAGATGGACAAAATGAGATTTAAGGTAAAACCACATGGAAAACAGTCAAACTAAAAGAAGAATAATTGATTGGGTACTCTTGAGAAATACCTTTTTTTCCTTGTATTGATAACAATTAAAGACCAGTTTTAACCCTTATAGGTTTTTTTCTTCTTCTTCATATATGGGGTGTTTAAGTGTTTCCTAAAACTGACTCTAAAACCCACAAGAAGCATTCTTTGTCAAAATTCTTAGTTGGTAAAGACACATAACATAAACTAAGCGACAGCCAGCTCATGCTCTAGCATTTTGCCTCCTTCCACACCTCACGTGCACCCTATTCTGCATTCTCACACTTATTTTTTTGTTTTTAAACCAAGGTAAAATTGCATTTATAATCAGGGACTCACCTCTAAAGTTCTTGTAGTCTTCTAGACACGTGGCGTGTTTCATTGGTAATAAGCTTCTAAATATGATGGACCCCTTCAGTCTTAGATAATCTTGACCGCTGAATATGATGAGAGAGAAAGTGACTTTTGGAAGTGTGAACATAGGGGGGGATTTTCGCACAAATAGCCGACGATTTATTATTTATTTTTAAAATAAGTGTTAAGAGTTTTGGGCCAAATTAGTTCTTTGGTTTCAGTTTGGTTGTCTGTCTCAGTATCATTTTTCAGTTTCGTAATGAATGCTTTTTCCTCTTTGTTTTTTGGCAATTTTAATTGTCAAGTTCGGCGGCATGATAGAAATTTTTAAGAGCTCATGGACTAAAGAACATTTCAAATAATACTTATGTACTTTTAATTTAAGCCATAAATTTATAATAAATATTTTAAATGTTTTATGTCAAGTTAAAATCAGCAAACTATTATCAGAATATGGTTGTAAAGTACTGAAAGAGGACAAAGGGAATGAGTGGATGTGACATGAATATGAATGTTTTTAAGGTATTTTTGTAGGGTAGAATAATATTGTGGGACCCATTGGTTGTATTTGAGTTTCCAATAATGAAAAGAATAGCCACGTGGACGGTCATGATTAGGTAATTAAGATGGATGTATTAATGAGGACTTTCCTCTTGTTAAAGAAAGGGAAAGAAAAGATACCAAAGAGAATTTCAACTTTTATATGCTTATAAAAATAGAGAAGAAAGTGAAATGAGATTATTAGGATTAGATAATGCAACATTAAACGACTAAATATTAAATAGGTTTAACTGAGTTCTTGACTCGAGATCTACAAATTTTTTTTATATTTCAAATAAAGATATAATTTTACGTACACATTATTATTTATAATTATTCTTTATACCCTACTTATGAAATTACATTACTTATTACTGAAAGAGTATTAATAAAAAACTAACAAATACCAAATAAAGCATTGAGCAACTTATAAATATATTTGTCATGTTTTTCTTTTGCTTATCTTTAAAAAATATATTAATTTAATTAATTATCCTTCAATTTATATTATTTTCTTTTTATTATATTAATCTCTCTACATATATTTACAATAAGAGTAAAAGCAAAATTAAGTATATTGTCCATAATAAGTTAAAGTTCATTAGTATAAATAGCGAAATTCAATAATAAAAGTTTTTTACGTGAATTGATACATTGTAATAAAATTATTAATTTTAGCAATATTGTTGATTATATTTTAACATACTATTTAAATCTGAAATATGATTACCCGTGAATTACATATCTGGATATATTTGCAATTATCTATGAATTATATTGTTTTCCAAAATATACATTATGTTTGTTTGGAAAAATTTGACCATTGGTAGTAAAAATGGGATTAATGTGGTGATAATGAATTATCTCATCATTAAATTGTTTATATGTGATAAAAAATTGTTCTTTGTAATATGAATTAAATTTATATTATAAATAAATTAAAGTGATCAAGTGAAAAATTACATTACTATAAATGAGAAATATTCTTTTATTACATATATTTTATTTACTATGTCGTTTTTATAATATCCATGATGACAACAAACGTTTATATTGTTTGTCTCTCTATTATATTAAGTAAACAAATAGTAATAAAAATGAACTACACTCATCAATAATTCAATATACTTTGGATCTAATTATCTGACGTTTGGGTACTTTTAGAGGTCGTTTTATTAAGATATCTCTGATTAAAATTATATTTTTAAATTGAAGGTACATATTTAATCTCAATTTTGATCTTAAATATTCCATCTTAATCATCCAACTTGTTATTATTCAATTTCATTTCTAGATGAAATAAATTATATAATAATTTGGGGAGGATATGGAACAGTTTCGATTTCACATAAGTTTAATAATTTTTTGTCCAAATATATAAATTAAATATTTGTAAATATAGACGTGTTGATAATTCACAAATCAATTTACTTCATTTCAAAACAATAACAAGATGAATGGGAAACATAATTCGAGCAAATCATGCTGGAATAAATAGTAGCATTCACAATCACTTATCCTATATAAATGAAGGGAAAAATAGTTATAAAGTTTGATTTGAACGACATCATTTAAGTTTTTCGATTATAAACACAAGACAAACAGTTTGATTTGATTTATAAATAAAAAAAATTCAACACAAATGATTTGATTTAATATTTAAAAAATTCGAACTAATTAACTTGATTATATACACCCCTAGCGGAAAGGATGTAGAAAAGGTTTTGAGGGACATGACTTGTGTTTTAATCACGATAATGCATGCATACATTAGAACTTCATTGCATTACTAATGCATATAAATCGATGATACTAGTAATACATACTCAATACATGTATAATAGAGTAGCTAGAACTACATGTATTTCACTTGACTTCATTAGTTTTTAGACTATTAATTTCTCTCTTAGCTTTGGCTTCATCATCATTCTTCCTCATCTATTGTAGTTGTATCTTTCTACTATTTTCGCTTTGACGTTTTAACTCAGAATCACAACGTTGTCCCATCGTGCATTAATGTCACCCAAATCGATTACCAATTTCTCCTAATACATTATTATATTTATATTTAACATGTATAGTAATTAAATAAACACAAAAACAAAACATATTTAAGAGTGAATATTACTAATTCTAACATGATTTTCTAATTTTCAATACATAACATTAAATTTCTCACAATACCTAAAAAAATTAATTAATAAACTAAAATAAAAACAAAAAATGAACTAAAACATATCTAATGCAATTAATTAAAAATATCATTTCTTTTAATATAGGGGTGGACATTTCTAACCTATATAAGTGAAATGAAATCATTTTGCTCATATTAAATTAAATGAATCGTCTCAACGGTTTTATTTCACTTTCTTACAATCGATTTATGGTCTCACTTTTAAGCTCAGCAAATATGAACAAAAGGAGTTAACATATAATTCATATCCCTATATATATAAGTAAACATGAAGCAAATTTTTTGTTTTGTTTTTGGGAAACAAAAATTAGGAGGTCCCCCCATTGGAAGAAGAGGGTCTCGGGAATGGGTCTGTTTTTTTTAAAAACAAAAAATTTAGGGGTAAGGGAGGGAATTGTCTGGGAGGGGGTATTTTTTATTTTTGAGAACTTTTTTTTTTTGTTTTTGAAAAACAAAATTGTAGGGTAGGTTGGAGAAGGGGGTGCCAAGGGATGGGGGGCAGGGGTGTTTGAGGAGGGGTAAATTGTTTTTTTTTTTTTTGTTGAAAAATGAGGGTTTTTTTTTTCGAAACCACATAATTCTGGGGGGGGGGTGGTTGGTGGATGGTCCGGGGGGGGGGTCTAGGGGTTGTATTTTAACTCATGCTCCCTAGCAAACATTAGCCCAAGATTTGCCAGGCGCCTCTCTCCAAAAATCTCCGCTCGCCCCCTCTCCCAATCTCGCTTGCCATCTCTCCCATTCTCGCTCTCCACTCTCCCTCTGCTCGCCTTTCTCGCTTTAGTACACAGAAGTGTAGAAATTCTATTTCTGTTGTATAAAGCGAGAGAAATTGTATATACACCTGCACAAACATATATCTCGGGGGTGGTATAGCACTTAATTTATACAATTTACAGACATTTTAACTTCATTCATATTGTAGACAATGCAACATTTATACAAATATTCCGAGGAAAAGGCCAAGAATAACAATTGTGATTATACAATTTGCAGTGAAATACTTTTCTCTAGCTATATACAACAGAAGTGTATGTTATTGTGTTTCTGTTTTTGTATAAAGCGAGAAGAAAAACATATATACCATTGCAGTGAAATAGGATACGAATTATACAATTGCAGCGAAATGGGCCAGCGAATTATACAATTTAGGCCAGCGAATTATACAATTGTATATGTATAGCGAATTATACAGTTTTATATTTGCTATGGAGCGCAATTATGCAAACTTTGCTATAGCATACAAATATGAATTTTATTTGCTATATGTGAAAGTTGCCCTATTATATTTGAATGGGTTGTAATCTAAACCATTTTTTCTCAATCTATATTCAACTCATTCAAATTCAGTCCAATCCAACAATTTATCACCCCTATTTAAATATATTATTTTGTAAGGATTTCGAGTCCATGATTCTCTCCTAGATAGTCACTATTTTCCAAATATAAAAGAGAAATTTACATTTAAAAAAATTCACTTGTTAGGAGCTAATTACTTAGATCGTCAGTTTGAATATTAGAAATCTTTATTAGATTTTGGTGCGTTAGTATGCCTGATTACGGTATTATCGAGATACATGGGGTATAATTATGGTAATTTAGTATAGATACTTGTATCCCCAATGGATTCACATGTATTGGTATACATTATAACAAAATCTCGTGACCTTCCTCCCCTCCTTCCCATCTCAACTTTGCTATTATTCCTATGTATTGGGTTAATATCCGATATATGTAGTCCGCTCGCCTTCTCCTTATTACTATGGTATCCTGGTGGCTAAAATATCGTATTAGGTTGTATGTGTTCAAAATATATCATACGAAAAATCTTAGCTAGTTGATAAGATACATGATTTTTTTAAAAGTATAACGTACAACTGCTATATAGGATTTAAGCCATTACGATCTTTAAAGTTAGCATATTTTATTTGCGACACGTAATTTTGTGTGAACACCTCTTTGTACTTTGAAGGATAACACTTTTTGCCCAACATGACTCATAAGTAATTGAAATCTGATATTTTTCTAAATTTCTTTTTTCTTCTTGATTGGACTTGTTGCCATTATTTCTCCCGCATTCATGGGAGTCGCCATATACACCCTTATTTTCATCCTAGTTTTGATTCTTCCTTTATCATTTTATTTTTTTTCAAATTGCCGTCATCATATTCATTTCCTTCGCTACATCACTAATCTTTCGTCGTAAGAAGAGTGTCGTAGAAATTAAGTTGAGTTTTTAAAAGTTTGAGTTTCTGCGGTGTGTCCTACGGAAGGAAATGACGAGTTGTAGACATTTCTATGGGTCGTAGTAAATACCTGTAAGATTGGTTTGACTTAAACATGTTGGAGTGAAAGTGGTCATGGAGGTCTACAGAATGTAGAATGGTCCACAGGTCGTAGAAAGGAATTTCATCAAAAGTGTGAAGTTTTTGCATTGCAGTAACTTGTTTTACGGATTGACAAGATGGATCACTGTTAGGTGTTCGAATCGTAGATGTGATCCAAACTAGGAGAAATTTTGAGTTTGAAATTGAATTATATTAGAGACTCCTGCAGGTCATAAAAATTTATACGATCCGTAGAAAGGACTGTAGAAGTGAGCAATTTTTGAGTTTCTGAAGTTGGTTTAAGTTGACCAATCTGGGTGTTTAAATTCCTATAGACCGGTAAAGGTTAAATCCAAATCGTTACGAAGAAAGAGAAGAGCAACACTTCAGAAAATTTATGTTAAGGGGGGGGATTTATTTTAGACTTTTTTCATCCCTTTCAAAGCCCCAAACCTGACTTTTTTAACCGATAGTTAAGGTTTTAGATAGTGTTAAATCGGTTAATTTACGTTCACTAACACTTCAAGTCATTAGACCTAGTTCCAAACGGGAAAAAAACTAGGGTTTTATTCAAGTAGTCATCAATTTTGTCAAGAATCATGTTCTTCCAGGTATGCAAGGCTACTTATACTAATGGACTAAGTTCATCATCATGCCCTACATCTACTATCTGTTAATAAAGAATGATTTAGTGTTATATCCTTAGTTTTGATATTTTCAAGATGAGAGTTGTGTTGAGGAATGAATTTTATTTTCTGATTGTTGAGTTGCTATATTTTGCATTGAGATTCTTGAGTTGATTGTTCATGTTTATTTTTTAGCTTGAACCCTATTGTTGAGTTAGTATTGAGATATTACTAAAAATTCTTTTCGGTAAGCATTTTTTGTTTGAAATTGTTTTTCTGAGAAAGAGTTAATGAGTTAATGAATTCAAAGTTATTTCTAAGCAATTACGTATTTTAAGAGGATATTCTGAGTAATTATCTCAAAACTGATATAGAATATATTTTATACATTTGAGCATGTATATAGGGAGTAATATTGAGAATCGATATAGAGATGAGTTCATGTTACTCAAATTCCTTGTAAACCATAGTTAATATGGGTAAATGATCGTACTTTTTTAGACGATTCCGTATTGCTTTCAAGCAAAGCTTTAGTGGATCGACTTAATTGAGTTGTCCTATATCCCATCAAGATATAGGACAGTTCTGACAGTGTGGACGACACGATTTATCATCACATTAATATCGTTGATGCGTTTTGTATGTAAGTAGGGAATCTCCTAATAAGAGTAATATGGTTTTTATTTATTTGCATATACTTCCTGGAGTGTTCTTTCAGTCTTATAGTTCATATATGAGTCATTAAACGTTACTACATACCGTATTCAATGTACCGATTTGTCTTCGATCTGTATAGTTTTATGATGCAGTATGATACATATGCTAGGTCATCAACGAGGCGGTATACTGGAGATCACTTTAACTCAACTAGTTTTGGTGAGCCTATTGCATTCTTAGGACTCCACTTTCTTTTTCAGGTTAGTCATTTAGGACATCGTGGGGGTCTTATCCAGACATTCATGTTGAACTATGAGGCTCATAGGGAAAAGTAAAGATGATAGGCTCTCAATATTTATTCTCCTAGATGTGTTGTTTTTTGGCAAAATCTTATACCTATATTAATTTATTACCTATATTATTGAGTATTTTAATATTAATTGCGTTGAGTATTTACTTGAATTGAATGCTTTAAAATGTTTTGTTTTTAAGCCTTATTATCACTTGAGTAAGTCTTCCGCTAAGTAGTAAGTCAGGGTCAAGAGTTCGCTTGGGGGACCATCAATATATCGAGTGTCCAGCAATCTTGGATATAGGCTCGGGGCGTGAGTGAAAATGAAAAACGACACATGTCTTAAATTAATTTGTCCTCCTAGTTCAGTCAAGCTTAGTGTGTCTCACACCTTGTATTTCTGGGTGATTGTTAAAGAAGAAAATGTCAATAAGTGTCAATTCTATGTGCTAGATGTCTTTTATATATAGGTAGAATAGAAGAAAAAAAAGAAAAACCAAAGGACGAAGATTTTGAAGTCAAAGGAGATGCACGTATATATGTATTAAAATGTCTGTTTACTTTTCTTTGTTGTCGGCAAGAGTGCTATGTGAAGTGGAAGTATGGGTTTTGTTTTTTAAAGTCATCTTCTTTGCGCTAGGACTGATCTAGATAAATTGAAAAAAACAAAAAGTACATAGTAGAAGAGAATAAACAAATATTGATAAATGTAAAGTAAAAATAACACTCTACGATTTACTGAACCAATTTCGTTCTAATACGCATATTCATTATTCTGTCCTATCTAGGGTTGCTATTCTCACCGGTATCGTTATATATTGCAAATGAAGAAATTGATAAAAGCAAGAAGATGACAAAAACTTATTAGGAAAAAGAGGATGAGGAATGGGACATTATAGTATGATGTTTTAATGAATTTGTAGGATTAGAATAATATTGTGGGACCCCACTTGAGTTTCCATAATGAAAAGAATAGCCCGTGGAACGCGTCATGCTTAGTATTAAATGGATGTATAATGAGGCTTTCCTCTTGTTAAAGAAAGGGAAAAGAAAGAGTCCAAAGAGGAATTTCAACTTTTTACCTATGCTTATAAAAATAGAAGAAGAAAGTGACATGAAATGAGATTATTAGGATTAATAACACCGATTAAATTAATTTACAAATACTAAAATAGGTTTAACTGAGCTCTTGAATCGAGGATCTATCGAAAATTATTTTTTTTAATTTCAAATTAAAGATAAATTATATAATAATTTGGGGAGGATACGGAACAATTTCGATTTCACTCACATTTAATAATTTTTCTTCAAATATATAAAATTTAAATATTTATAAATATTTTGTTAAGAAATCAATAATTATTGTGATACCCACTTGAAATTTATGTAAAGCTCATAAACTTTTGAATATTAAATTGATCTTGACATCATAGCAGTTCCAACATAATTTAGTACTATTATTTTAGTATTACTTTAATTTTACTATTTTTATCTTTATTTAACAGAATTTAAACTATAAAATTTGATGCGACACTACCTCAACAACATAAAAAAAGAGTAAAATTTTACTACTTGGTTCTCAAACTTAAATAGATTGGTTTGAATTTAAGCTAAAATTTGTTTTATATTGGTCACCTCTCGTATACGTAAACCCTTTCATTTATCCAATATTTTTTACAATTATTTGTCCCCCTGTGTGGAAAGATTCGTAAAGGAACGGATTTCTCGTAAAAATTCTTTTTATTTTTATATTTGAACTCAAAATCGTTCGATTAAGAATGAAACATTTGGTATACTAAAACTAGAACTATATCATCTAAGAAAAAACCCCTTCAACATCCTGTTCCTTTAACATCAATTTGCTCCCTACGTAATGACGCAATTGGCAAACCATTCGACCAAATATAAAAACGCAGAGAACCCCCCCACTTTTTCATATGACGACCTCATCTCACCCACCCAGTGTTTGTGCTTATATAGACGTGGAATAGAATGTGTGAAGGAAAATTAATTGGGGATTACGACAATTAAAAATGTTTACAAGGATATGATATACATTTATAATGATGTATCTGGATTTAAATTAGGTCTTATGTATATTTCACGAGCAAGGAGAAAATCGACCAATTTTGCCTTCAAGAGCTGGTTTTTCACTGAAATATAGGAAAAAATATTAAAAAAAGAATTCAACTTAAAGAATATTTAGGGGGAGTATCGCCTTTAACGGAGATTCCATTAATTTCCCATCTAGACTTACTATATAAAACGAACATTACACACTCATGGTACACTTAAGACGAACACATGGCAAATACATTACGAATCCTGAAGAAATAAGCATCGGGGTCTTGTGATAAAATTATAGAGTCGGTAATTAATCAAAATATTTACGTGTCATTCGAAACAAATAACAAGAATGAATGGCGAGACATTTAATTCGAGGCAAATCATGCTAGAACAAATAGTAGCATTCACAATCACTTATCTCTATATAAGAAGGGGAAAAAGATAGTTATAAAATTTGATTTTGAACGCGACATCATTTAAGTTTTTCAATTTTTGGACTTGTATTATAAACACAAGATAAACAGTTTGATTTGGTTTATAAATCTAAAAATTCAATACAAATGGTTTGATTTGATATTTAAAAAAACATTGAACTCATAATTTGATATTGTACATCCCTTAGCATAACTTGATTATGTACACCCTACAGTAGTAGGCTTAGAAAAGGTTTTGAGGGACCCTGACTTGTGTATTTAATCATAGGTAATGCATGCATGCTTTAGAACTCATTCCGATCCATTACTAATGCATAGAAATCGAATGGATATTAGTACTTACGTTACGAATCCCCACAATAGAGTACTCACAAAATTGCAAAATGTATCAAACAAGATACTAAATCCCTAAGGCATGATTATTTTCTCAATACGTAACATTACAAACATACACTACTGCTACATACATCGAATATATCCTATGATCTAAATAACTCATGAATTGTCTGATGACGAAAATACTTAGTTACAATATCCCAAGTCCTATTAATAAAAAAGAAGATGGGAAAATAGACACAAGCAATGACACAAACAGTAACAGCAAGTGCAAGTGAATTTTCTAAAGTAGCATTATCAGTTACAAACACCTAAACTGCAGGCCATTGCAAAAAACCTTGAAGATTACTTGCTGATATAATCATCCGCAAAACATTGCGCGCAAGTGCACGTTGATTTCACCAGCCACTACATCGCATTTGCCCATTGCAGGAGTTAGATGTATATAGCAGAAGAAGCGCAGTAAATGGCCAGGAACATCCGAAATAACAAAATACACGAATCTGTTTTCTTTGATAGAATCGAACATCCCTTATTTAGGACCGGACGTCCTAAACCTCTCGGTAATGTGAAAACCAGCGCGAACGCCACTGTCATTATTAGGAGGTAGCAAAAACAACTATTTGTATTTCAGTTGATTTCAGAATTTTTCATTTTTTAGTTTTCTCTCTTAGCTTGGGCTTCTTCATCATTTCTGGCTTATTCTTGTATCTTCTTCTATTTTCCCTTTGACGTTGTTACTCAGAGGACACGTTGATTGTCCCAATTGACATTATTTGGCGCAAAAGGACCGCCTTTTCCTACGACCATTACTTATTTAACATTATAGTAATTAAATAAAACACAAAACATATTAAGAGTTGAAATTCTACATGATTTTTTAATTTTCAATGTAATTCTTTTAATCTAAGTTTCCTATTAATATGATGGATGGTACTTTTATATCTTTAGTTAGATGAAAAAATTAAAAACTTTTGTCTATTAAAAGCACAAAAAAAATTTGTTAGAAAGAAAATAAAATGTACCTTCTCGTTTTGAGAGTCGAGAGGTTACTAGACTATGTCAAGTGGAGTCTGGGCTTGTTTGTTTTAAATGTCATCTTCTTAAAGCTTAGGGATGGAATGAATGCTGATAGGAGGCAGATTTCCGTAAGGCAAGCAAAAAATTAGTGAGAGTATTCCCTATCATTCATCTGCCTCCTCGACAAGGCTATCACAAAATCTAAAAACTCACGTCGTAACACTTGACCATTAATTTTCCCTCATTCAATGATCCCAGGCAACTGAAGAGCATTTTGGCCATGCTATCAACACTCAACCCATCTGGGCAGTCTTTAATAAACTTATATTATCGCTCATGACATTCACTAGCTGCAATGTGAATGCTGTATGTGTCAATCATTTCACTGCCTGCCTGTTGTAGGCTAAGGATTTATTCCCGTCTCAACATATCCGGAAAAACCTAATTTCTGTCAATCCGTGTTTTGAACAGTATAAGTGTAGTGAATTCCAACCCCATACATCCATATCTTCGCCCTTAAGAATTCACTTCCATGGCAAATAGGCATCGCGCATTCTGGTTATATATATACACGTCAAATAGTACTTATAGTGATATTTTTTTTTTATTCAACTAGAGCATGCCATGTGACTTTCTAAAGCTGAAAATGAAGTTTAAACTATAGCTAATGCTAACCGGTGAGGGGTAAATAAATCTTTAAAGTAACCGGAGATAACTGTTAGCCAAAGCTTCAATATATATAATTGTATAACCGTTCTTCTAACTTTTTATCAGATAAGACATGAATTTCAATTTTCAACCGTTTCAGAGAAATGTTTGTGTGAGTCACGTTTTAGCTGTAGTAAATAATTATAAAATGTTACTGACAATAACGTTTTACGAATGTCTGTTTACTCTATTAGATTTTTGTCTGGATTTTTTAAAAATAAAATATTACCTAAAACGTTACAGACAACTACGTTTATACTGTAAAATTTCAAAAATAAAAATAAAAAATTATCTTGGTAAATTGATTTCAATAATGGCCAACTTTGGTTATTGCTAAATTTGGAGTTTTCTAACACAAAACTCATACAGCAAATAGCTAGGACTTAAGGACAAACAACGTATTTACCTGTGTGTCGTTGAATTACGGCGGCATGTAGAGGTGTTCGGTTGAATGGACCTGCAACATGTGTTGGTTCTCTGAAAAAATTTCAGATTTCCTTCCAAAGAATACGAAAACCAGACTCAGCAGCCAGATAAAGTTGGTTTTGTCTCCTTAGCTATTTGTCTGGGAAGTCGTGTTCAGGATCTAGTTAATAATTTCCATCAAGATCCTTCACAATGTCAAGTGTCCACTTCTAAAGGCCTTGGACAAGGCCGGTATCTCCAAATGTCATCCGCATCCTCACAAGACTGTCTCCTGCCGTGTATGCTAAAGCAGTTCATTACCACTTCACTGTGTCCTAAATTAGCTTGCAATGTGAAGCGCGGTTTCATTTTTCTTATTCTTATAACATAACAACGCCGGGCTAATCTTAAGGACTTCCTTTACAAAATTCCGTCGGCCAAAGAGAGATGCCACATGAAGGATTGTGTTTCCCTTTGGAGTGACTTGGTAACCATTTTCTTCATCCCTTGTCAGATGATCAACAACTGAAAAATTGTCATATACCAGTTCCCCTTCCATTGCAGCATTGTACATTCTCTTATCCATGTGATCCAACTGCATAACAAAGTTATTCCTTATATTTTGTGCACATGACTCAAACATTAACACATTATAAAATTAGGCTTGGAGAAAATATCTATAATAATCAAAAGCATTGTATACTCCCTCTGTTGTTCACTATGCACTTGGATATATTATTTTAGAGGGAACCTATTACCCCAATTATTCTTGACTTGTTATTAAATTTAATGTTTGAAATCGTTAGAAAAATACAAAGGATAAATTACTCTGATTCTCAAACAACAAGTATTATTTTTTTTTATATGAAGATTGCAGGTGAATTTACTTGAAGCTCACAGTGCAAATGAATTTGTTAAAAGCAAACAAATAAATATATTTTCTGACCAAATAACAAGACTCGTTAATAGGAGAGGGTGGTAATAATGACCATCTAATTTAAATTGATTTTAGAAAAATTCAAATGCAAAAACCTCCTAGTACATGAATGTAATGGATTTAAACGAGGGACAGAACCGCACAAAGAACGGGAAGACCAAAGCAAAAAAAAAAAAAAAAACAAGCGGGAGCACACCAGGGGACCGAAAAAGACAATCTTTAACCCATTCTCATCACAAAAAGCAAACCCCAGATGAAAAAAATGAGGATCTAAGTAAAACCCAACATGGGAAAACAGTAAAACTAAAGAAAGATTTGATTAGGTAGCTCTTGAACATACCTTTTTTTCCATTTTGATTGATAAAATCTAAAAGACCAGTTTAACTCTTATAGGTGTTTCTCTACAACTCTAAAACCCAACAAAGATTCTTTGATTCATTAGTTGGTAAGAACATAACATAAACTAAAACAGCAGCTCATGCTCTACATTTGCCTCACTTCACACCTCAAAACCCCCTATTCTGGCATTCTCGCACTTTAAGACCAAGGTAAAATTTATTTATAATCACTCACATATAAATTCCATGTATCTTCTAACACGTGGCGTTATTTCATTGGTAAGAAGCTGAAATATGATGGACCCACTTCAGTCTTAAGATAATCTTGACCGCTGAATAATGATGAGAGAGAGATAGTGACTTTGTAAGCGTGAACCTAGGGATTTCCGCACAAATAGCTCGACAGATTTATTATTTATTTTTAAAATATATTTAAGATTTTTGGCCAAATTATTCTTTTGGTTTCATTTTATTTGTCTTCTATTCATTTTTCAGTTTCGTAATGAATGCTTTTTTCCTCTTTTGTTTTTTGGCAATTTTCCAATTTTAAATTTCGGCATGATAGTATTAAGAGCTCATGACTAAAAGAACCCCCCCCCCCCCCCCCCCCCCCATCCAAATCTATCTTCTGTACTTTAATTTAGCCATGAAAAAGTGTTGATAAATAAAATATTTTGAAATATTTATGTCAAATTAAATCAGATGGTTGTAAAGTAATGAAAGAGGACAAAGAGGAATGAGTGAATGGGGACATTATAATATGATGTTTTTAATGATTTTGTAGGGTTTAGAATAATATGTGGGGACCCTTGGTTGTATTTGAGTTTCCAAATAATGAAAAGAATAGCCACGTGTGGACGGTTCATGATTAGGAATTAGATGATTGTGTATTAATGAGGACGTTCCTCTTGGTAAAGAAAAGGGAAAGAAAAGGATACCAAAAGAGCCATTTCAACTTTTTACTATCTTATATAAAAATAGAGAAAGCAGAAAGTGAAATTGAGATTAATTAGGATTAGATAATCACCATTAAACTACTAAAATATTAAAATAGGTTTAACTGAGTTTTTGAATCGAGGATCCTATCAAAAATTATGTATCTATATTTTCAAATAAAGATGAAATTCTACGTACAAATTATATTTTAATTATTCTTTTACCCTACTATGAAAATTAACATACCTACTACTGAAAGAGTATTAATTTAAAAAAACTAACAAATAACAAATATACAAGTATTGAGAAACTTGATAAAAATTATATTAGTCATGTTTTTCTTTTGCTTATCTTTAAAAGTATGTAATTAATAATTATCCGTCAATTTATAGTATTTTCTTTTTTATGAGATTAATCTCTCTACATATATTACAATAAGCGGAAAAGCAAAATTAAGTATATTGTCATGATAAGTTAAAGTTCATTAGTAATAAATAGCGAAACCACCAATAAAGAAAAAAGAAAAATTACATGAATAGATACATTTTAATAAATAATTATTAATTTTAGCAATACTTTTTATATATTATTTATATCAATACTATGTTAAATATGTAATATGTATTTAAAAGTGAATTAAAATGCAATATATTTGGGATTATATATGAAATTATTTAATTGTTTTTTAAATATTATATTGTGATGTTGATAAAACAAATTTGACCATGTATTTAAAAAATGTATTAAAAATATGTGGATAAATTGAATGTATCTATCATAAAATTTGTATTATGTGTGAATAAAAAAATATTCTTTATATATGGGAATTAAAATTTATATTAAAATAAATAAAAAGTAATCAAGTAGAAAAAAAATTATTACTATAAATTAATAAATATTTTTTTATTACAGTATATTTGTTTACTATGTAAGTTTTATAATATCCAACCTGATGACAACAAAAAGTTATATTGTTGCCTCTCTCTATGATATATAAGTGTAAAAACCAAATATTAATAAAATGAACTAAATCATCAATAAATTAATATACTTGGATATAATTATATGACGTTGGTACTTTTAGAGGTCGTTTATTAAGATTATCTTGATTAAAAATTAGTTTTTAAATTGAAAGGTATATATTTAATCTCACTTTTGATCTTTAATATTCCATCTTAATCATCCAAACTTGTATATTTTACTTTTATTTCTAGATGAAATAAATATATAATAATTTCCGCGGAGGAATGAACAATTTCGATTCACATATAGTTTAAATAATGTTGGTCCAAATATATTAAATAAAGATTTGTAATTAGACGTGTTGGTAACTTACAAGATCGTTTACTCTTTCGAACAAAACAAGATGATGTGATGGGCAATATATTTCGAGCAAATCAAGCTTAAACAAATAGTAGGCATTCACGATCACTATCCTATATACATGAAAGGAAAAAAAAAATAGTATAACTGTTTGGTCAATCGATATACGTCCACAATGATTAAAGTAAAGTAGATAACAACTACTATTTACAACCAATTCTTCTAATACCCAATTCATTATCTTTCATTCTAGGTCGCGCCTCGCTAGTAGCGGGGGAACACCCGGGCAGGAGAGAGGGCGGAAAGGAGAGGACAAATACGGAGAGGAAAACAAGCACAAGAGAGGAGGAGGAGGAGAGGAGGAGGAGGAGGATTATTATATGGAGGTCCGGACCTATGAAAAACAGTAAAAAGAAGTATTGATTTTTTTTAGATACCAAAGTAAAGTGGAGTATAGATTTCACGTGTAATCCGAAGAAGTTCATTGTCGGAGAATCTGTTAGAATTCTGGAAAAGGAGGTGAGTGAGACGCTCAACAATCCAATTCCTTAAGTTGATGTATATTAAGGAGGACAGAAAACAGGAACATCAAGAAGGTGGAGTGAATGTTGCATGCAACAGTAACAAATGCAATACATGCAAACACATATCGAGGTTTAACTAAAACTAAGCCATTATTATAATTCATTCACCAAAAAAAATATAATTTTCTAAAATTTTACAAAATATATAACGTATTCCACAGTTAAGTTTTAGGATATATTTTATTTTTTAAAAGTTGATGGCTTTTTCAGATTTGATATATACGTTTACTGCACAGTAACGTTGTACTCCTAAAACGTTACTACGTTTTAGGAGTAAGATATATGTTACTGGAATGAATAACGTTTTGGGAGTAAGACGTTACTTACAGTGCCGTATATCTAACTGAATCGGGGAGTTTTTTGTGAAAAAGTCAAAAAACAATATACTTCTTAAAAACGTTTACCGTGAAATGCATTATATAGTTTGTTAACACCACCTTTTAGAAAAAAAGAGTATTACTTTGGTAAATTATTTATATAATGATTAGTTTGGTTATTAAAAATTCCACATAATCCCTCTTAAAATTAACGTTAATTTCTTCATCAACGTCTGCATCGCTATCTGCCATGGTAAAGTAGATGTATATAGCAGCAGCAGCGAATGTAACAAAGACTGCTTTCTTTATTAGGACCCTTGTCATCGTTCTCTAAACCTCAACCAGCTGCAAACGTCACTGTCATTATTAGAGTAGCTACAACTACATGTATTTCAGTGGACTTTTTAATTTTTCTATCTTAGCTTTGCCTTTATCAACATCCTCCTTCTTCAAAGCCACAACAACGTTGTCCCAATTGTGCATTCATGCAGCGCAAATTCTCCTAAACATTCAATTGACCAGCAATTGTTATCCATTACCAAGAGGTGTCTTCGTATACTCAAATTCTGTGCCCGAGTAACAAATAAAGATTAACTACTTACACCACAGATTTCGACTGAGCTAGTCCAGATTAAAAAACACAATCTAACCGCAACAACACAATGCATGTACTAAAAATACCAAATATTAAAACTCTCATAGATTCTTCACCAAAAAGCAAACCCCAAATGGAAAAAAAAGAATATATGAGAAAACAGTAAAAATAAAGAAATATTTGGATTCTTTCTTGTTTTCGTTTCTACAAGTTTAAAAACCAAAAAATTAGATACTCACTTCCTTAGTTGGAACGAGCATAACCATTAAAGGAGGGAACAATAATTCTCACTATGAGGGAGGGAATTTTTAGCCATGTTGGCCGACTATGATTTGAACAAAGAGGACAAGTGGAAGTAAAATAGTTAGCAAATCAAAGAGGAAAACAAAAGCGTGTTGTAACACAAACAAGGAAAACATTGGAAGCGAAGGATTAGGTGAAATGAGTTGAATTATATATATTTTTTTCAAAATAAAATAATATCTAAATTAGTATTTGAGGGGGGGATGAAGTAAAAAAAATAAATATTTTTATATAAGAAATTTAAACAAAAAAAAATAAAAAGTGGGTGGGAGAGGACAGTGAGAGAAAGTGATAAGTAAAGTAAGAAAAATATTTTATATTTTATTTTATAAAAGTATTTTTCTTTTAGAAGATAATAATTTTTTATATCTTTAATTTTAATGAATATTAATAATTAATATTAAATATTTGTTCATGTGGAATGTGATATATATGACAACTTTTTTAAAATAAAAAAGAGTCTTGATTGCTTTGCAATATGTGATATATATGACAACTTTTTAAAATAAAAAAGAGTCTTGCAATATGTGATGTATGTCCGGGGTAAGGCATAGTTCCCCCTTTTATGTTTTATGGGCTTCATGAACAATATATGTAACCAGGTTTCACACATTTAAGTAAGTTTTGTGGAACAAGCTAAACTCGATCGAGAAAGTATTTAAATATTCATCATTTTTTTTCTTTCTAATTTAGTTGAGATGGGAAATAGGATGCTATTGTTGGAATTATATACTGTAAGAATAATTCTTTCCAACACAATAATCTGTTGGATTTGCAACTAAATAAATTAAATAAGATATTTTATTTTTTCCAAAGAACATAATATACCAGAAAATAATTGCTTTCTTGATTCATAATTATAAGCAACACCAATAAATGGCTGATGCAAACAAGACTTCCGGGGAAATAGAAGAGATTATAGACTGAGATTTAAGCAGATCAAGCAAATTGGCACCTATTAAATATCATAGATTTTCCACCTTACGTGTTCTCCAAATCTACTCTATTTTATTTTTTATTCTCCATAGTTAAATAGTAAAATAACGAATTGTGTCTCCAATCATCCTAAATTATTTATCTTCTCTTCCAGGTCATTAATTTATATTATTTCATTTACGTTTTTTTCTATGTTCATAATACATGACATGCCCTTTAATGGAATTTGAAAGTACACTTTTCGGCATTTCAATTGTGTTTTGGGTGTTCCGTCTTCTCATTCAATCTTCCCGGCCGTAGCACCAACTCAATGTCTGCGTTCCATTGTATAAGCTTGACCCCAATA
>JAKWJA010000695.1:0-25570 GCA_027704765.1 Solanum habrochaites
TGTGGTGTGGTGAATTATAAATCCATATTAAAGCATGTTTGAGTCTAGTTCACAACACATCAAATCGTTGTCATTATATAAAAAGAAGAAGTTAGTACATTTAATAAAGAGTATGCTAGTGGGCTTCGTTCACTTTTTCAATTTTTTTGTACTTGTTAAACTCACTATTGAATCAAATTATTTCATATAAAGTGTATTTCATTTCATTCAAAGTTAATTGAAGATTGAGGTGTTTTCACACTTTTTAAGAAAAAGAAGATCAGACATGAATTAGATTACTTTCCCATTTTTACCCTTTATATTATTGTCAAATTTATGATTAAAACAAGTGAACACTAAAAAAATTAATAAATCTTTTTTTTAAAAAAAATTTATATGTAATTAATTCCAATACTAGCTAATGAAAAGTGTGATTGAAAGAATATTTTTAAAATTTTGATTGAACAATTAAATTAATTTGAAAAATAAAAAATATCTCAGGAAATAAATTAAGAATAGTAAGTACTATAATTGTGCTAAAATTTTCAATTTGAATGGTTGTGATTCTCATCCATTTCATTTACATATTTTAATTCAAAAGATGCATTGAAAAGCTAAAAGGACGCATGACTCTCTATATTCCAAAAGCACAGCAAATTCAATTAGAACTCCAAATTGCACAGTACACAGAGCACAGTGTTATCAAAAACAAAAGAGAAGCCACAAGATTGGGAAGTCACAAGGGATGATTGTTCTGAAGATGAAGGTTTAATTAGTCGCTGCATGCATATATACTGCTCTTATACTATGAAATTACGTATGACGTGTGTTGTGAAGTCATGTTAGCTGATCCTTGAAAACCAGTTCATACAAATCTGATAATACATAGAGAGAGAGAGATAGAGCAGTTATTGTGAGGGTATGGGTATTTTCTTGTTTTAATGTGAAATGGCGTATAATATTACTTGATTTGTCTTATGTTTAATGATACTTCAAGCTTTTGCGAGGGGCACACAATGTCCTTTTCTTTAAGATCAAAATTTCAAATTTAATTTGGAACCTGGGTCTGTTTTGATATTGTGTTGAAACACTTTAGTTGTTGAGGTACATATTTGGTCTACTGTTTGTTATTAGATGGAACTACATAAAGTATAGCCTTTTTGTTTGATGTGCACATATGGACAGAAGTTAGAGATGTTCAACCAGCACAACTATTTGTTGAAAATTGCGTCTTACTTTCAGGGTGGCCATTGATAAGTTCGAATCAAATGAATTTCATGAGGCTGTTGGTCATAAATGGTATGTAAATACTCATAATGCATCATTTTGATAGGAAATGGTAATTGTGTGTGTGGGACCAATATTACAACTATGATGCAAAAAATGCAGGAAAAATGTGGCGCTTTCAACTTTTAGTCTGTATGGGGACTTCCAAAATTTATTTGTCACCACCCACTGAAAAGGTCTCTAAAGGATACCTTGGTAAAGACCAATGTGTGGTTGGAGCAGGAGATATTCATGTTCACAAGCAAGAAATGAAGAATTTGTTATGTGAATATAAGGACTCGTTAAGCTGTGAACGGAGATATTAAGTCTCCAGCTTGGCGAAGATTGGACTCTCTGAAGAATTACAACACATAATTGTTTACTGTACACAATCATAATTTTGAATCTCGAAACAATACTTTGTGTATGAAGCTCTGGTTGTATCCAAGTGGCGTTGCAAAACATGTAAAAAAAAAAAAAAAAAAAAAAAAAAAAATGGATGCAAATTTTAAAACGGAAAAAAGGGCCTAAAATAACCCCAAAAGTTTGGAAATGGTAAAAAATATCTTCCATCCATCTATTGGTAACGACCTGTTGAGTCGTTTGAGCAACAATTTATTCTGGAAAAAACTGGCAGATGTGACGGATTCCACGCGGAACCGTCAAGGCACGACAGGACCGTTCGTGGAGGGTGTCGTTCAAAACAATTAGAAAATCTGAATTGGTATCCTGAAAACGCCTCTCTGAACGTCATGACCGGAATGGACAGACGACCCCCGCCGCAAGCTCGGACGGCCCGTACAGGCCTCCACTTAAAAACACCGATCTCTGGCACCTTGTGAAGTGAACGCAGGACGGACCGTCGCCAGTGCGCGTACGGCCCATCACGGGCTAACGCAACCCGTTCGGGTCGGTATTATCTTACACCGTTTTAATGGGACGTTTTTGACTATTCCTTGCTTTAATTATAAAGTTAGAGGGTTACATGTTAATAAAGTTAATTACTTGGTGGTTAAAGGAGGTAACTAATAATTATGGGGTATTATGTCCATCTGTCCTCATTCTTAATTACATAAATTAGGTAAAAGAAACAGAGGGTTTGAATAAGAAAAATAGAAAGAACAAAGACAGAAGAAAAAAGAGGGAACGAGTAGAGAGAGAGAGGAACGAAGAGGACAACAAGCAATTGATGAATTGTTTCTTTCTTGCTGATCACGAGTTCCTGCGAGGTAGGTATGTTTATGTTACGAATTCGTAGTGAACTCTTATCCTGTGATATTAGGTGTGATATATAGGTAACCCTGTATGGTGCTTAATTGTATGCTTGCATGATTATGATTATAAATTGTGCAATTAACAAAGGCATGCTGAAGACTACTTGATCCCAAATCTGAAGAACCCTTAATTCACGAATAAAGATAGCCTATTAGAAGTTGATAATTATATAATGAGAATGTGTGCCTTCCACGTCCGACAGGCAGAATTAAAGTGGATTTCGGGGTTGCCCGCTTTCGGTAACCAGGATAGAATGAATATGAGGATCGAGTGTCACGTTCCGCCACCCAGGATAGTACATATGGATCGGGTGCCACGTTCCGTACCCAGGATGAATAATATGAGGATCGGAGTGTCACGTTTCGACACCAGGATAGAATCTGGATCGGGTGCCACGTTCCGGTTACCAGGATAGAATGAATATGAGGATCGGAGTTTGTCACGTTCCGACACCACGGATAAATATGGATGGGTGTGCCACGTTCGGTACCAGGATAGACATGCATATGAAGGATCGAGTGTTACGTTCGACACCAGGATAGAATATGGATCGGGTGCAGTTCGTCCGGATAATGATAGGACGAGTGTCCGTCGTACCAGGATAGAATAGGATCGGGTGCACGTTCCGGCAGGATAGAATGAGACGGAGTGCACGTTCCGGCCCGTACCGAAAGGATCGGAGTTGTTCGGTCCGAACAAGGGAAGAAGAAATGAATATAACTCACATCTAATGAACTTAATTCCCAACTTAGTATGGTATTGAGAGGCTTGATTCACATGTGTGAACTCGGTTGTAGGTTTATTGATGGAATTCATGTTGTTATTGCTACATTTGTAGTATTTAGTTGATTTACATTTTATTGAGATATACTGTTCCCTATTTTGAGTTGGCCGATGATCATCTACTCAGTACGTGTGGTTGTATGGGACCCCTACTTTTATGTTTTTCCTCTTTTATTTGTGTAATGCAGCAAAACGGTTCGTAGAACCTTCAACTCAACAGACAGATCTAAGCCAGTCTTCACTTAATCGAAATCGGGAGCTAATGCGCTATAGTTGACTGGAGTCTTCTTTTCAAGTCTTGATGCCTGATAACTTCGGCATGGACTAGCTTGTTTAGTTATTTTGTTCTTAGACATTCTAGTTAAGTAATTTGAGATAAGATGTTCTTGTGATGATGACTCTAGATTTTGGGGATATAATAATAGATTGAATGTTTTTATAATGAGTTAAGTCTTCCGCTATATTCTTTTCTGTGATTATCTTGATATGTTAAGGTTTAGATGGGTTGGTCGCTCCACATAAGGGTAAATGTGGGGCCAGTCGCGTCCCCTATTTGGGTCGTGTACAAACTTGGTATCTAGAGATTAGGTCGTTGTCTCACACACAAGAAAAGGTCTAGTAGGTCTTAAAGAACGGTAGGGGGACGCCTTTACTTTTCTTGAGAGGCTATAAGACTTTAGGAAAATTCCATTTGTCTTTCTTTCTTTCGTGAGTACCTACTTGAGTCCAATTGTATCTGGGCGATACGAATTGGTATCTGACCTCTTCACTCGTATTCGACGCATGGTTAGAACGAGCAACGGGACAGCACCAGCAGCCAACAACGGAAAAGACAAGAAACGACTGGCCAGCCACTGGGGCTGTAGCTCGAGGAAGAGCAACGGCAAGAGGCCGTGGAGAGGTCGTGGGAGGACGTACTCTAGAGGAAGAGGACAAGCACCTAGCCCAATCGGATACTAGGGCGGTGTGACTCCTCCACCGACGAGAGGTGATAAGGAGGGGGAGGAAGGGGAGAATGAACAAGGGCAGAATGAGGAAATTGCCACCACAACCTACCCCAGAGATGATCAACAAGTACTTGCTTATCTAGTGGGTTATCCGATCAGGGTCAGGCACTCCAGTGGTTCGCACCAATAACCTCCGGTTTCAGAGGTACGACATGCGGCTTACTATGGCCCCGCATGGACTGCAATCATGGGATAGGCACATTTCCACGCCTGACTTACTGGGCCTTGCTGACAAATGATCAGCAGGAACTTTTCAAGTAGTTCTTGAAATTGAAAACCTCCAGTCTTTAAGGGCGAAGACTCAGAGGATGCCTAGATTTTCTGGTTGTGTTCATGAGCTACTACACAAGATGGTATAGTAGAACGGTTGGCGTTGAGTTCGTGAGCTATCAGGTTCAAGGGACGCCAAAAAGTGGGTGGCGGTCCACATGTTGAGTGTCAACAACAGAGGCACCAACTATACTTGGGAATCATTCTCTACCTGTTATGGAGAAGTATCATCCCAAGGATTTGAGAGATAGAAAAAAGGGAGAGTTCTTGAGTCTAGAGCAAGGGAGGATGACAGTTAACGACGTATAGGCTAAATTTCGCGCACTATCGGATACGACACCCAACTTTGTTCAGTCCACAGAACGGATTCGCCGTTTTGTGAAGGGGTTGAGGTCAGCGTGAGGATTTAAGCCTTACAGGCTAGCGGGCTACGGCAACAACTTCAAGAGGTGGTAGGACTTTTGATAGAAGGTGGAAGGAGTGAAGCCGGACGACTTCACCAAGACATCGGACATCGAAAAGGTTTCGAAGGGGGAGGAGAGTTTAATGCTTCTCACTCTAGAGGACCGAGCGCCGGAGGTACCCAAGTCGACCAATTCAGCTTACCTCAGACTGTAGTTGGGGGTTTTCCACCCAGAACGGTAAACACTACTCCGAGAGCCTATGCATGAACCCCGAGAGTGTTATGGATGGGGGATGTGGACACATCAAGAGTATTGTCCAAACCAGAGTTACAGAACCCCACTAGCAGAGGTAGAGGTGCGTCATGGTAGAGGGCCGCTTTTCTGGAGGGATTGCGTGGTGGTGACGAGGTAATGGTGGTCATCACAAGGCCAGAGGTGAGGCAAAATGAGCCACTATAGCAAATGGTAGGGGCAATGGACAGACAAACGATAGGGCCATTGGTACGCTTTCCCTGGAGATCTGAAGCGGAGCGTTGATGCTGTTATCCCAGTAATTTCTTTTGGTTTGTGATTGCATGGCACTGATTATTTGACCTGGCTCCACATTTTCATATGTATCTTCATCATTGCTCATGGTCTAAAATTGCATTGTGATTACGACAGCCTATCGTGTTTCTACACCGGGGGTGAGTCTGGGGTAGTTGAAAAGGTAAATAGGTCTTGTTTGGTGAACTTGTGGGGAGAAAACATTATGTAGATTTGGTTTATTTTGAAAGGGGTGACTTTATTAATTTGGTATGATTGGCTTTCTCCAATTTTGCCGATTTTGGATTGTAATGCTAAAAACGTGACATTGGCCAAGCCTGGGACAGATCCTTAGTGTGGGAAGGTGACTACACTTCCAATACGGTTGCGTATCATCTCATGTACTTAGGGATACGAAAATGGTTAGTAAAGGGTGTTTAGCTTTCTTGGCACATCTCAAGGCGACACTACCCAAAAGTACTTAGATGAGTCGGTTCGGTGGCCCGTGCGTTTCTTGATGTATTCCTGCAGACCTTCAGGGTCTGCCCCAGACAGGATATTGACTTCTGTATCGATCTTGAACGGGCACACGGCCCCATTTCATACCCCCGTCATAAAGGCCTCCCGCGGAGTTAAAGAGTTAAAGGCTCACTTAAGAGTTTTGAGCAAGGCTCATTAGACCAGTCATCTCCTTGGGTGCTCCCGTTTGTTTGTAAAAAGAAAGATGAGTTTTCGGATGTGTAGGAATACGGCAGTTTGAAACACAGGGACTATAAATGAAAGTATCTCTTCCTCCGCATTATACGTTTTGAATCGTTTACAGGTGCTTGTGTCTTCTCTAAGATTGACTGAGATCCGGTTATATCAATTGAAATAGAGGCGAATGATGTGGCAAAAGAATTCTTGATTGAACCAGGTGGGCATTCCGAATTGTAGTGAGTAATTTTGGTCTTACGAATGCCCCTTGTGTGTTCATGAGTTTTGTGAACGGGAATTTTAAAGCCATATTTAGACTCTTTGTAGATCCTAATTTATTGATGATATACTGACTATCTCCAAGAGTAAGAAGGAACTTAGGAGCATTTGCTAAAGGATTGGAAACGTTTGAGGGAGAACAAAGCTTTGCCAAGTCCTAGTGTGAAGTTTTGGCTAGATGCCGTGTCCTTCTTGGGCCGTGGTTTCTAAGGATGGAGTAATGGTGGATGCCTTCTAAGATCGACGTAGTTGAAGATTGGGTTAAGACCTAATGGGTCAGAAACTAAAGCTTCGTTGGGTTTAGTCTAGCTAACTACCGCCGATTTGTCAGCGGGATTCTTCTTCATTGCTTCCACTTCGAACTGATGACGAGAATGTTCCATTTGATGGTCGCAGAATGTGAGGAAAAGCTTTCAGAAGCTTAAGAACTTTTGTTGAACTACCGCACTACCTCCAATCCCCATCACATTACCGGTAGAGGGTAAGAAACTTCAATTGTTATGTGATGCATCCATTCAAAGGTAGTTTGGGTGCAGTGCTTAAGCAAGAGAAGAACGTGATTCTTTGTTGGCTCAAGACAATAAAATGGCAGTGAACGTAACTATCAACTCAGACTTGGAATTGGCCGCGGTAGTGTTTTGCATTGAAGCAATGGAGACATCTATTATATGGGGTTAAGTGTGTGGTCTACACGGTCATCGTAGCCTTCACGTATGTACCTGTACGCAAAAGCTTGAACTTGAGGCAAAGGAAGATGATGGACTACATGAAGGACTACGACCTCATATTTTGTATCATCCGGGAAGGCGAAGTTTTGGCGAGATGCCTGAGTAGAAAGCCGGGAAGCATGGGAAGTCTAGCTCATTTGGCAAGCCTCTAGACGCCCATTGGCTAGAGAGGTTTCACCGACGAGGCTAACGTACTTGACGAGTTGGAAAAATGAGAAGGGGAGGATTGTGGGCTAGTTGTGAGTCAGATCTTCTTTTTCTTGACAAGATTAAGGGAAAACCAGTTGATGATGAGAAACTAAGGCGAATCCGAGATAAAGTGTTGCGAGGAGAGGCTAAAAGCAACAATCGACGAGGAAGGTGTGTGAGATTACGGAAGGGGTATGTGTAACCTCGCTCGATGATTTGATACAACACTATTCTGACAGAGGCTTATAGTTCAGGTATTCGATACATCCGGGTGAAACCAAGATGTACCGTGACCTAAAGCAAACCTTTTGTGTGGAGAAGGAAATGAAGCGTGATATTGTGGATTTTATGATGCCAAATGTCCAAATTGTCACAAGTAAATATGAACACCAGAGGCCCCCGGAGGACACTTCAGGAATGCCCATTCCGGAATGGAATGGGAGAGAATTTGCAGGGAACTTCGGGTTGCGGTCTTCCAAAGACACATTTGCAAGGTTCGACTCCATTTGGGGGGATTTTTTGTTGACAGTAACTAAGTCTGCTCATTTCATTCCGGTTAAGGTGACTTACAATCGAGAAGTTGCCAAACTTTAACATCTCAGAAGTGATTCGATTGCATGGAGTTCCCACGATCCATTCATATCAGTAGAGGTACCGTTTTACTTCTAAGCTTTTGGAAAACATTGCATGCAGAATTGGTACGAGGTGGAATGGATTTAGTACCCGCGTTCCAGTCTCCAACCGTGGTCAGTCTGATGGGAAGATTCAAGTGTTGAGGATTGCTTGTGCAGTGTGATAGATTTGGGGCCATTGGGATAGTCTTCTTACCTTTGGCAAGTTTCGTACAATAATACTACACTCAGATGTGATATGGGCTCCATTTGAAGAATTGTATGAGAGAGGGTAGAATCATCCCATTGTTGGTTTGATACAATTCGAGGTTAGACCTTGGGTACAGATCTCTTGAGGATTCGTTAGAAAAGTGAACGGGCCATTCAGAAAAGCTTCTAGGGACTTAAAGTAACAAAAGGATATGCAACCGGAAGGGATTAGAGACTTGGAGTTCATGGAAGGTGACAACAAGTCTTGTGAAGGTTTATTCACCCATGAAAGGGGTGATGATGTTTGGCAAAAAGAGGTAAGTTACGGTCAAAGGTATATTGGACCATTTGACGGTACTAAAGCGAATAGGGGAGGTGGGCTTATGAATTAGCCTTGCCCCCAGAGGTGTCCGAGAGTGCACCGGTATTTCAGTGTCCATGTCGAAAAGATACCATGGAGATGGAACCTACATTATCCGTGGGGACTCGTTGTTGGATGAAATTGTCTTATGAGGAGGAACATGTTGCTATTTTAATAGAGGAAGTTCGCAAGTGTGAGGTCAGAGGAGATTGCATCCATCAAGGTGACATGGGAAGAATCGACCGGTTGAAGAAGCACTTGGAGAAAGGAGGCAGATATGGGGAAGTACCCCACATTGTTTACGGATGCCAGGTATTCTTTCCCACTTGTTTTTCCTTCTTGTGATCGTTCGGGACGAACCGACTGGGTAAATTGGGATATCTATTTAACGACACTGGTTAGTCGTTTTGAGAAACAGATTTTATTCTGGAAAACTGGTCAGATGTGACGGAGGCCACGAGGACCGTCCAAGTGCCGACGGACCGCGTGGAGGGTGTCGTTTCAAACCTTACGAAAATCTGAAATTGGTACTGAAAATCGACTCTCTGAACGTCATGACGGAATGGCCGGAACGGACCGTCGCAAGTCGACTCGCCCGTCACAGGACAATCCACGTTACAAAACTAGCTCTACTGGACTTGTGACGGACACAGACGGACCGTTGCGGGCAGAGGCCCGTCACGGCTACGCAATCCCAGTCTGGGTCGGATTTCGTTTCACGGTTTTAAGGGACGTTTGGACCCTATTCCATGCTTTAATTATAAATTAGAGGGTTAATGTAATTAAGTCTAATTACTTGTGGTTAAAGGAGGTAACAGTAAGTTAATTAGTGGGTTATTATTTCATCTTTCATTCTTAATTACATAATAAGTAGGGTTAAAAGAAAGAGGGTTTGAATAAGAAAAGAAAGAACAAAGACAGAAAGAAAAAGACAGAGAGACGAGTACGAGAGGAGAGAGGAACGAAGAGGACAACAAGAAATGGAGGAAAATTTTTTGCTTGATCACGATTCTTCGGACAGGACCGGGTAGGTTATGGTTTATGTTCGATAATTCGTAGTGCCTGAACTCTTATAGTGAATATTATGTGCTGGATGATAATATTGTAAACCCTGCTATGTGCTTAAGTTGATGCTTGATGATTAGATAAAATTGTGATGAATTAACAAAAGCATGATGAAGCTATTGAATCCCAAATCTGAAAGAACCCTAATTCACTTAGATATATTATATAATGAGGGATCGGATTGACCGTTCCGACACCAGGATATAGATATGGATCGGTGCCACGTGCGGCGATACCAGGATAGAATGAATATGAGGATCTGCGTGTCACGTTCCGGACACAAGGATAGAAGAGGATCGGGTGCCGCGTTCCGGTACCAGGAATAGAATGAATCAGGGGATCGGAGTGTCACGTTCCGACACCAGGATAGAATATGGATCGGGTGCCAAGTTTCCAGGACCGGATGAATGAATATGAGGATCGGCAGGTAACGTACGACACCAGGATAGAATATGGATCGGGGTCGGCCACGTTTCGGTACCAGGATTAGAATGAATATGAGGATCGGAGTGTCACGTTCCGACACCAGGATAGAATATGGGATCGGGTGACCACGTTCCGCCCGGTACCGGATGAATGAGGATCGGAGCCCAGTGCCAAGTTCCCGGCACAGGATAGAAATAGAGGATCGGAGTGGAGCCGTACCGACACAACGCAGGAAGCAAGAAAGATAATGAATATACTCAATATCATGCGAACTTAATTCCCAAATAGTTATGGTTATTGAGGCTTGACGTCCTATGGTGAAATCGGTTGTGTTATTGTGAATTCATGTTGTTATGACTACCTGTTGAGCTATGTAGTGATTTACATTAGTACTTGATATATACCTGTTCCCTATTGAGTTGGACCGATGATATCGACTCAGTACGTGTGGTTTACTGAACCCCTTACTTTTGATGTTTTCCTCTTTGTTATTGTGCGGATGCAGCAAACGTTCTGTCACTTCACCTAACAGCAGATCTAGCCAGTCTTCACTTCCTCGGAAATTCAGGTTGAGCTAAGCGTTCTAGCTTGGATGGGTCATTTCTTCAAGTCTTGATGCCTTGAACTCCGGCAGGGATAGCTTTTTAGTTATTTTGTTCTAGGAACATTCATAGTAAGAATGGAGATAGATGTTATTGGGATGATGATGACTCTAGATTTTGGGGATAATAATAATAGTATTGAATTGTTTTATAATGAGTTTAAAGTCTCCGGCATTATTTTCTGTGATATATCTTGATATGTTAAGGTTTAGATGGGTTGGTTCGCTCCACAAGAGGAGGGTAAATGGGAGTGCCAGTCGCGTCATGATTGGGTCGTGACAATTGGCTCCAAATACTCTTACCACCCATCTATTGGGTTCAAATACCCTGTCATCCACACATTTGACTGCGTCAAATGACACACTTAGTTTAGATGGTTAAACTTTTTGAGAGAATTAAAATATTTTTTTTGGAATTGAATTATTCGTGAAAAAGCAATTGGTGAAGGTTGTCCATGGGGAATCTAATATCTACAATGAAGCATGATTTGAAAAATAGTACTTTCTCAAATCTTCAACAAAAAGGCTTTATGACAGATTTACCAGTGGGAGAATTACAAATGGTATTTCACATCTCCCTTGATACATAATTGTACGTGTACCATCATAATTAATTTTGAATTTATAATCTTTGTGTTAATTCTTTTATAGGCAGCTTATGGTGTATCCAAACGGCACTACAACAAGTAATGGATGTGATATCTCAATATATCTAAATTGTGTTGATGCAAAGGGCTTTAATCAACATAAAAAAGTGCATGCAAATTTCACCCTAAACCTCAAAGATCAGATAAATGGTGGAGGCGAAAAAAGATCGTGTAAGTCAAATGTTTTTTTTGCATATCAATATGATGAAAAAAATATATCTTAAAATGTTAGTCAAGTTTCTTAGTGTGACTCAAAAAAAAAATCATGAACCACCCAAAAAAAAACAAAACAATACATAGACGAAGGAAAATCAATAACTAGATATCTTTTCAAAATATTAAATTCCCTTTCGCATCGGTTTCTTACATAGTAGTTTCTTATTTGACCTTTTAAACTTGTTTGTTTACAGAATGTAGTTTGTTTTCAAATACTAGGCCAGGTTGTGGGTTATCAAAATTAGCGAAATTAGTAAATGTAGTCAAAAATAATAATATATTTAGTAATAGATTTTATAAATATAGTAATTAATGTGTCAAAAATATCTTATTTTAGAAATTTATGATCCCTAATTTTCTTCCTATTTTAATCTCCCTTATTGTAATTAATTCATTGTATCCTTTTGAAAAACAAATCTCTCTCATATTATCTTTTTTCTGGCAATATATATATATATATATATAGATAGATATATAATACTATATATTTAATCAAAAATGGATCAACAAGATTCCTGTGATTAAGGGGTATCCCTAATCTTTAATCTTTTTTTCACAAGTTTATTTTCTGATTTTATTTTTGTGTAAATGTTTTAAAAAATGGTTGTTTGTATGTTTCAATATCCGTTACGTTAGGATTTAAACAACCATTTTTTATTGTTTTTCATTCTTTTAATTACTCAACATATTTGTATAATGTAAGAGTCGCACTTCTAAAATGAGGGAAGCAGAGGTTTTAGTGTTATTCAGAATCGTGTTGAACCTGTACAACAAGAACCCCAATTGGTGTGCAAAACCGTCCACAAATTCAGAATGAAAATGTGAGAATCTTCGTTACTCGTAGAGGATCTTGAAAAAGAAGACCGAAGAGAATAGTTGTCGAACAATTTTCTATAGTTTGGTTTGTATTTATAAAATATTTTGTAGAATTTGGTATTCTGTCTCCAATGTGTATTCAAACCCACTAGACTACTACATCAAATTTGCCAGTATTACAAATTTCATGTTGCACACAGTTTACGACGTTTGTAGTCACCTAATTTTGTATTCATCTCGGGATCATAACTAGTTTATGCATTTTAATGATAGGAAGAAACAACATTTCTATTATTTGTTTTGTATTTATAATTTTTTGGTAGAATTTGGTATTCTTTCTCAATAATGTATTCAAATCAACTATGTTACTTATAATATTTTGATATTTATTAAAAAATTTCAGGTTGCATATGCCATAGTTTAGAAGCTTCTTTTGATCACTAATTTGTATCATGTATAGTATGTCAATCATTTATGTATTTTATTTATAGGAAGAACACATTTCTATTAGTTTATTTTTATTTGTATTCAAATACAAATATAAATAATATACATATTGGAATGAATACAATTTAGAAAAGGAAAAATATTCTTTAGATAAAAGTAAATACATAGTAAAAAAAATATACGAATACAAATGTATTTCTTAAATAGCAACATATTTATGACATACATATTGGAATGAATAAAAACTAATAAAGAAATACAAGTTTCATTATACAAAATACATCATGAAACCTAGAATGAACATAAATACAAATGGTATACATATTGGAATAAATACGATTTAAGTAAGGATACAAATGTTGGAAATAAATAAATACATGTGAGAAAGTAGGCCAAAATAGAAAAAACTATAGGTGTTCAAATTTTAAAATTACTTCGAGAGCTTTAAAAACAAATCTTTAATAGATAAACTATTAATGTATTATCATAAAGTTTATAAAAATACATTAGTGAGAATCGGAGTTAAATTTTTTGAATTATATGATTCTCAAAACATAATTAGTGAAAATTGATATGTGAATTTTATAGACATGATATTCTTTAATTCCTTGATTTTCATGTAACATAATTAGTGAAAAATTGGATCATGTTTTGATAAATAAATTGTTTAAAAAAATAAGAAATGGATTTGAAATTTGGTTTAGAACAGGTGTAACATGGAGAAAAAACTGAATTTTTATAGAACATGATGAAAAAAGAAGGAAAAGAGATGAAAGTTGTGTTATTGATAAATGTATAAAACAATGATGAGACTTTAATTCATTTGTTCTTTTTAAAAAAATATATTCTCCCCTAAGAAATTCCTTTAATTTGTGATATAAAAAATGTATTCTTTAAATAAAAATAAATAATAAGATACACATACAAAACTTAATTTGGGCCATTTTACTAAATATGAAAGGTTTTGTTAATGAACCCTTTTAAATGTTAAAATACTTTGACGCATTTTGAAAATGTTTCATACTATTTTATGCCTTTGACTCAGTTGCATGATCCGGAAAAAGGTTATTTTGTCAAAGATTGTATTGTAGTGGAGGTTGAACTGGAAGTTAGTGCGCTTAAGTATAAAATAAAGAGCTTATGTTAACTTGCTTACGGCAAATACGTGTCTTTTATTTATTGATTTGAGATAAATATTCAGTGCGGATAAATTTGTTCTCCTCCTTTTGCAGAAGTTATTGATGCTCGTGTTTACTATCTAACTATTTGTTATGAAGTTATGTATCTTGTTATGAAGAGGACTTTGGAGTAGCTCAGTGCTATTTTCCCATAATACACACCCCCCCCCCTGCCAACGTTTTCCCCACTCTCTATCAAATCTACAAATATAATATCACATGTGCCTCACCGTCTCAATTTAAAGTTACTTACAAGTCAAAATAATGTGTTGCAAATCACCCCCAATTATATGTCTCTACCAACAATCGGGCTTGAGTTTGCCTTTACTTAATACATTAAAAAAAAAAATACGGCCACTTCTTCCACATAGTTGAATGAGATCTCAACGAAGATTACTATTTTGGAATAAATATAAAATAAAAATTATCAGCTAAAACCCACATATATACGAATATGACAAAAATGCTATTGGATATGCTATTCTTTTGAAACCAAATCCATTCTAACTTTAGAGTCAATTAACAGCCAAAGTGAAAATGCACCTAAATTTTTGCCATCAAACCCCATAAGGCATTGACCAAACTGTCTAGAGCCATCTCACACACCATATATGCAAGGTTATGTTATTTTGACTTAGTCAATTTCTAAATGAGTATACAACCAAGCCCTAAGGGACAATGACCTCCTGAAATTTCATTACTGTTTTCATTTAAAGACCAAATATATTAAACTATCACTGATTTTCCGCCATTAATTGGACTTCAAAATCACACTCTCTCCTAGTTGGCATGACATGTCATTAAATTTTATTTCAATAATAGACTAATTAATTCATTGAATTCATTAACTAACATA
This sequence comes from Solanum habrochaites, assembly GCA_027704765.1. Taxonomy (NCBI): domain Eukaryota; kingdom Viridiplantae; phylum Streptophyta; class Magnoliopsida; order Solanales; family Solanaceae; genus Solanum; species Solanum habrochaites. Next base: position 14,836 of record JAKWJA010000695.1, read on the forward strand.
ATAATAATATATTTTAATTTTTAAAGTAATTGATAAGAATAAATTTCAATATCTAATTTTTTTTTATCATAATTAAACTTGTTATTTTTATGTTATGCGGAATATGTTTTAAAACGTACTATAATCTCATCAATTTTGAATATGATAAACATATAACATTCAAAAAAAATATTGATTTACCAAACCACTCATGAATGCTAATTTGCTTTAATAATCATTACATTATATAAGAATCAATAATATCAAAGGGTCGTGATTGATATTCTAAAAGAAATTATTTGTTTTGGCTAGTTGTTTGAAATAAATTGGATAATTTCTGAAGAGGCATGTAAATGCGGATATATGAGTTTTAAAAATGTGTGATTAATTGTGAACAAAAAATTACTTGTGCTCGGGGCCGCCAAAATTGGGGTTATTGCTGAATTTGGATAATTTCTAAAAAAAGGTCTGTGATCTGAAATCAATGGTTAAAAACTGTATGAGTAATGGGGTCTCCCCCCCCCGTCCCCAAATCCCTACCAAAAAGTCCTCATAAATTGTTTGGAATTTTTTATGGGTTGCTTCGGGGGAGAATACACGAAAAATTGGGCACGTGTTGAAAATGCGGATTATATATATATGCGTGAAAATATGTGGTGGTTTCCCAAATCATTACGGAGATCCTCATAAAAATTTCTTGAAAAAAAATGGGTGCTCGGGGCACTTGATCCAGGCCGCTAATATACACGAAAATATGAGGAATTTGGTAATCCTAAAAAAAAGTTATCAAGGAGGAAAAAGGCATTATGAAGATGGTGTGAGTATAGGGATGGTTCCTAACGTCCATTATGAATAATGCCATCATAAATTTTTGACAAAAGAAATTGTGCTCCAAGGCGCTAGATCCATATGCTAATTAGAAACGAAAAATCTAGGAAATTAGGTAATTCCTAATTTTTTTTATAAATGCAGAAATAGACGTTAAAATGCGTGTGAGACAAGTGGTGTTCCCTAACTTCATTACGAACTGCAACATACAATTTTTTTGAACAAAATGAATTTGAGTGCTCCAGTTTGCATGATCATAGGCTAATAATACACACAAAAATCGAGGAAATTGACGTAAGTAATGCTCCTAAAATCGCCTGTAAATATGGATATAAACGTTAAAAAATAGTGTGTGAATATACATGGTAGATCCCCAACTATATGGTCAGACCACTATATGAGAGTGCTATAAATTAACATGAGTACTCGTTACACCTGTTTTAGGGTCGGAGCTTTTTATACTAAGGCTCGGCCCACTTAGGAATAGTCGAAACAAATGAGAGGTGTCATGAAAAACTCAAAGGTGCTCAAGCCTCTTTAAACGCTTGCATTCTTGCTACTATTTCATCTTATCAAAGTACAAGTGCCACCCTTCTTTATCTACCTAGCTTAAATCTTGCCTAACCTGATCTTACATAGCAACTTTGCCATTTAGCATGGTTGATTAATATCCATCATCACCTCTTTTACTACCCCAACTACAGAAAATTAGTATAATTTGGTGTAAAATCATATAATGCGAAAGGGTAGTAATGTCTAATGCCAACAATAAAAAATTACTCTGTGTGTAATTTCCGATGTGAGGTTTAGGTAATGGAAAAACGCCTGTGCAGGTGAATATATCATTATAGCAAACAATACCAGGATTTGTAGATAGGAAATTAGTTTGTACTCACTTCGAAAATTGAACTTCGTTCCCTTTTAAGAAGTGCCATACCAGTATGCAGAAAGAAAAGCTTGGATACATTTATTAATTCATTGTCGTCCAAAATCTACATAATAGAAATTCCATAACTAAGTACATATCCACACCAAAGTAAACTCCAAACCATTTCTAAGAAGGACCATACGAAATCTCTCAATAGGAATGAGCAAAGAAAAACTTAAACAAAGCCGATAGATAACAGTCAAAATAACTAGTGTTAGAGCGGTACCAACCGCATCAAGACCACTCCCAAGGTATGATGTAATTTTAGTCCAGACAGTGTTTCATTAGTGTTCCATTTTGTTTGTAGAGTTTTTGACCGGCCCAAGCAAACATTTTAAGCATATGTAATACTTTTAAATTTCAGGAATTTGAAGAAAGTAACATAAGTATACATGATTGCACCTAAAAGCCTATTTTTAGAGCCGTTGTTTAGTCTGCTATGGATTGTCCACAATATGTGATTTAAAGTAATTTGAATCAATGAAACGACAAGCAGAAAAACTATTCCAATCTTTGAGTTAATTTAGCTCAAGACTACTAAATTTCATCTTGAGCATTCCCATTAACTATATCCATATCGGGGGGGACCTTAACACCTTGATTCGGATTCAGAAGAAGCTAAAAACTTCATACTTTTAGAAAAACCAAACCATAACAAAAAGCTAGTTGCATACAAGAATCTTGTTATTAGATGAAATGAACTAAAACATAGGTTTAAAATTCAAATTGTCGATGTGCATAATCAAAAGAGAGGACGCGATTGGCGAGGATGGATTCACCATTTCTTGCATGTAAATTGGTAGAGGTTACATCAACTTCTAATATACTCCATATTGTCGTGGGCTATAAACACCCACATTTTTGTGATTCTGAAATAGGATATGATTTTTTGTAAAAATTTACATGGACTCAGTTAAAAAACCTATCTTGGAGGTAGTTGTTTATCACCACAGCAAAAAGGCCCAGTTTAGAGGTCAAACGAGCGAACAGTGAGGTAAAACCCTTATTTCACCAATTTTGTGTGATGTATAGTTCACCATCTTTTTTGGTGATATGGAAATTACGACGTCTTTTTCCAAAAAATATGTGTATGTCCGTTTTAAAATCTTAGCAATGGATCCATTCGTCATCACGTGAAAACGACCCATTTCAAGGTCAAACAAGCCCCAAAGCATGATAAACCTTCTATTTATCGTGTTCGTGTGTATGTGACTGTGTTGTTATAGTCTATGGGATTCAGTGATCTATAATTTGACATGATTGATTTAAAAAATTACATGGAGTCTTATTATCTATAGATGACAGTTTTTCACACAAAAAAAAAAAATGATGCATTTTCAAAGGTCAAACGAGCCCGTAGAGTAAGTAAAACGTCCACTTTTGTCTATTTTAGTGTGCTATAGTCCTTTTTTGTGTGATTCGAAATTCCAAAGTCATTTTTGCCGAAAATTTAATATCGCCGTTTGTTACGACCTTAGCTATGGAGTCAGTGGGCACCGGCCAAAATGGAACCGAGTTTTAGAGGTCAAAAAGATTAGAGCAGGGAAACCCCACATATTTGTCAATTTTTCGTGTGCTATAGTCCACTATGTTTTTTTGGTTGAATTGCGACGTCTTTTTCCCCCCAAAAAATTACGTGTACATCTGTTAAGACCTTACCTATGAAACCGGTTGGTCACCACGGCCAAAACAACCTATTTTCAAGGTCATACGAGCCCTAGAGTAGGTAAAGCCCCCAATTTTCTAATTTTTTGTGATTAGTCCATGAGATTTTGTAGTGATCCGAAACTCTAACGTTATTTTTATAAAAAATTTACCTGGATGTCTATTAATACCTTATATATGGAGTTAGGTAGTCACCACGGCAAAAACGATCCATTTTCAAGTTCATCAATCCCAAACAGGTTAACCCTTATTTGTTGATTTCATGTGCTAGTCCGACCATTTTTGTTGGTGACCCTAAATTTCAACGTCATTTTTGTTGAAAAATTTTACATAGACGATATGTTAAATACCTTAAACTATGGAACTAGTTGATCACCGCACCAAAACAACCCATTTTTAAGAGTCAAATAAGCAGAGCTGTAAACCCGAGCAGTGTTAAACCCCAATTTCGTCAATTTTCATATGTTTATAGTCCCTACCATATTTTTTGGGTGATCTGGAATTCAGATTTTTTTTGTCACAAATGTACGGTGTACATCGTTAGACCTTAGCTATGGAGCTAGTTGTGGTCACCACGCCCAAAACGATCCATTTTCAATGTCAAATTATCCCAAAGTGGTAAACCCCTATTCGACTGATTTTTGTGGTTTAGTATGAAATTTTGGTTATCTAAATTTCAACGTGATTTTAGCTGAAAATTTTCACGGACGTCCCATTAAGACCTTATCTGAGTGATCCGAATTTCTGATGCCTTTTGGAAATTTTTTTTACAAGGAGGTCCGTTAAACCTTAACGATGGAGTCAGGTTGGTCATCACATCCAAAACGATCTATATTAGAGGACAACAAGCCTTACAGCAGGTAAATTTCTTATTTTGGCCAATTTTCCGTTGTTATAGTCCACCTTCTTATGGGTGATCAGGAATTCCCGATGTCTTTTTACCTGAACATTTACATGTTTTTCGTTAAAACCTTATCTATGGAGTCCCATTTTGCATCATGACAAAAGACCCTTTTAAGGTCAAACGAGCCGTTAGAGATGTACAACTCATATTTCAGCAATTTTCGTGTGCCTGTACTGCACCATCTTTGTTGGTGTCCGAAATTCCCATGTAATTTTTGTCAAAAATTTATATTGAACATCCGTTAAGACCTAATTATGGAGTCATTTGGTCATCACGATCAAAACACCCATTTTAGAGGTCAATGTAGCCCCTAAAACCAGGTAAACTCCCCCATTTCGCCAATTTTTTTCGTATTGCTATAGGCCACTATCATTTTTGGATATCCGCATTCTAACGTCTTTTTTGCCAAAAATTTACATGTCATCTGTGTAAGACCTTATGTCATCTCCACCCAAACCCCCAATTTTTACACATTCTTAACCACTGCACCAATTTTTTACACCAAAAAAGAATTTTTTTTTTTTATCTCTTCATTATTCATATAAATTATTTTTTATTTCATATTTCTTTATAGTTTTCTTATTGTACCAAACAATTTTTTTCAAAATACACACCATATATAATTAATATTCTTTTGCTTTTTATAGTCGTTTATATAAATTAATTTTGTACATAATTTTCAATAATAAAAGTGCGAGAAAAATATTAAACATTATACTAATAATGGATAATGCATATAAAAGTGAAATCATTAATGAAATCCAATTAATAACGATTACCTAATTTGAAAAAATATTAATTTAAATTCTACTAAATATTCAACTTTGAAATTCATAAATATTCTTTATGGTACTCCCCATAATGCTCTATTAATGCATTACGTAGTTCAAAATGAGTTTTTTTGTCCTTGATTTATTTAATCGAGCTAAAAATTATTGAAATTTATATTATTTTATCTTTGTTGTTTCTACTGTCGGGTTGACCTTTGACCATCTTAAATTGGTGCAGTTAAGATCACTGTTCATCCTCAATTGTATTATTTGCTTAAATTTTATATGGTTGCATTGTTACTTTGTTGTGAAAGGTTAATTCGTAGTTTTTTTATAATTCATAGTAGAATTATATAAATTTAATTTTTTTTCTCAAAGTCTATATATATAAAATTAAATTTCTAAAAAAGCTAAATTTATTCTCAATCAATTTTTTTAAAAAATATTACCTAAAAAATATATTTAAATATATAAGGTATTTGATTAAATTATACATTTATAATAATGTTTAAATAAAGTTGGTATTAATGAAATAATATTATAATATTCAAAAGTTGTTTGGTTTGATAAATAGTGTCACACCAATTTGGTGTAACACTATTCACACACCAAATTTGGTGTGAAATTGGTTGGGACGCTCAAAACACTAAATTCTACACCAAATATAAGATTTGGGGGGGGTGTTGGGTTGGAGATGGTCTTAGCTATGGACTGGTTGTGTCACCACGACCAAAACAACCCAGGTCAAGGTCAAACCAGCCCAGCGCATGTAATTCCCCCAAATTTATCGATTTTCATGTCCAGTGATTTAAAATTAACTAGGCTCTAATTTAGACATCAATAAGTGAAGCACCTGATGAGAAATTGAAAGCAACCATTAATATGTTGTGGAAATAGATTTCTTTTAAGATATTTTGGAAGTTAGATGTCACTTGAGAGGCGGAAGCTATTAGCCCGCATATTGTGAGATCTTACCCACGCTCCTTAAAATTATAAGAAGAGAAAACTAAAAGTATCCCACATTATGTGTGCAGTCGCCTAGCTGAACTTGCTCACGCGACACTTTGCACAACTTCGTTGTAATTCTAACCATTTGTTGCTACGATAATTCACTCGTTGTGGAATACATCACGCAATATACTTTACTCCTTTTTCAAATTAAAAAATTCATAAAAGTAAGGATTTGAATATTACTCGCTCATTGGATGCATCGTCATTCCTATTTTCGGTACATCCTCAATTGTTCCCCGGTTTGATTGACAGTCTCGATTTCAATACATCACTCACGACCATCATCGCATCCGAATACATAATCTTCATTAATAAACAAGATAACATATGTCCTGATACCTTCGTCTAAACGGTCCTCGATACATTTACCTTTTTTGATACAAACACATCATCCCAATAACATTGTACCTTGATTCGTCATAAGAGTGATGTCTCCGAAATCGAAGAGAGTAGAAATTTTTATAATTTTTTTTAATCAAGACTTTTAGAAAATATTAGCTCAAAATAAATTGCGTGTAATAAATACTTTTGCTTATTTTTTTTAATCTAAAATTTAATTTTTAATTTTTATAATGTCTAAATCATTTTATTTCATTCATCATAACAATGGAATAGGAATCCTAAATAATCACACCTTCACCCAACGTCCTCCTTCGTTTTCACACCAAATTTGTTAGGATAGTTTATAATTTTTTTTTGAAAATTTGCTTCTCTTACCAAAACATAAAGAAAATTTTAGGCTAAACACATCCAAGCTTAAGGATTTTTGATAGAAAAAAGACTGATGACCACCTAAAATCTATATATTTTTAACAACAATTAAATTATAGCTTATCGGTTAATTAACTATCGCTGAAAATTATTTTCATGAGAATAAGTATTTCATAAATAATTCATTTTTTAATGTAGATTTTTTTTTCCAAAAAGGTTTGCACGCAAAATTCCCATCTAAGAATTATGCTTTTGTGACAAATTGAAACGAGTTTTTATCCTTCACTTCATAGTATTATAAAAATTATAAAAATTTTAGTCCTTTATTATACTTTCATTGATGTTTATTTTTTAGATGAATGTTCGACGATGACTAATTTGTTGTATCTCTCCAGATTGCATTTTTAAGAATAATTATTTATGCTTGTATAGTTTTTTTTTTTTGTTTCCATATGCCCCTTATAAGAGCGTCTCCGCTTGATAGTCTGATTTTATGTTTTTATGTCAATTTTAACACGATCAGATATTATTTTCACAATAAATATTCATGCTTTTTTTTCCGAAAGGCCTTATTCCCTCTGTTTATAAAAAGACTTATCATATTTACTTTTTAAGTTTTGTTTACAAAAAATGATTCTTTTTTTTTTTTTAGCCACACGTTAATCCTAACTTTTCACGTGGCCATGTTTGACTACATGGGATTAGAGTACATTTTTGGTATATTTTTGTGGTATACTAACTTTAATTAGAAATTCACAAATAAAAGTCAACCTAGATCATTTTTATATTTATACGAAAGGGTTTTTATATTTATAGTTATATATAATACTTCTGACTATAACCATAATGTTTAATTGCACACCGTGAGCAGTGATAATTTGATTTTATCACTAATTTTTTACAACCTGTTTGGTCCATTTATTTGGAAGTAAAAAGTCTATTTTTCCCCTTCAAAAAAAAGAAAACTTGAGTTTTGGACAAAACAAAAATTCAGGACTAAACTAAACATGTCAGGACTCAGCGAAGTACTGTTCTAATATAATAAAAATGTTTTGTCAATTAATTAGCAAAACATAAAGCAAAACTACTCTTACTTATTATTCATGAGAGAAGATTTGCTCGAATGTAAATATTTTACTTTCAATCTGAATGATTGTTAAGTTAACAAAGGAGCGAAAGAACTTTTTTAACACTTTGACACACTAAACAAAATTTAGAAGTTTTACCAAACAACAAGTTAGATTATTTTATCGCTAAAATATTTTATAAAAAATAAAATATAATTATAATAAAAAATTGAATTATTCATCAAATTGGTTATTTAGGGATACTTTATTGTAAACCGCCTGCACTTTTATTTTCCAATGTCCCTCATTGTGATGTTTACATACTACACCACTAGTTTCATCCTTATGTTTGGTATAATAACATATAAATTTTTTCGTATAACTTTTTTTTGAATATTTAATAATTAATTATTATATGTTCTAAAAATGATCGTGGTAAGAAAACAACGTACAAATTTATTTATTTTTTCTTTTTCTTGTGGGACGTGTGTGGTATCCTTACAAAAATTAAACTCATGAAGTACAAAAAGACCAGTGGCGCTAAAATATAATATGGTTAAAGATAATTATGTAACAAGATATTATATAAATTACGTTTATAAAATAAAAACAAAATTGAATATTTTCTTACCCGCCCCTTTTGTTTTTTAAATTATTTGAATATTATATATATATATACATCTATACTACTCCTCTATATATATATCTATCTATATATATATATATATATATATTATATTATTTTTTTCAAGGACCCCAAATGTGAACCGTTATACATACAACCGCCCTCTTCTCTTCTTCTTTACACAAATTTGTTGACCGTTTTCTTCATCATCTAAAACAGCGCAGTAGGGTTCTCTTGTTATTTTTTGATAGAGAAACGTTTCTTCTTCGCTTGACATCAAGCGACCGTTTCAGGGTGAATCTTTGTGCGATATCGCAAAAACGTAACCCTTTTTCCCTTTGTGTCTTCAGTTTTTTTGCCAATTAATTCTCTGTTTCTGGTTTTTATTTTTCCATGTATTTTTGATTTTACCGATATTCATTGGCATAGCTGATCGGTCTTACTTTGATTCCCTTGTTTAAGGCATGTAAAAAATGGAGTCTTGCTTCAGAATCCGTTACAGATTAAAGTATTATCTTTGTACTATGGTTTTTTTGGCTTACATTCTTCAAGTTTTAGTGTTGCTGGGGACCTCTAGTGGTAGGATCTGGTCCAATCATCCAACTGGAACCTTATAGATATGGTAATAGGGTGGCCTTATGGATTTTGAATATTCAAACCAGTTTTGGGTATTATTATCACTATTAAGTATAGTTAATTTGAGTATAGTTTCCGTGTTGCATTCAATGACTTATTGTTTTCTTTGATTTGATTTTCAGTCATTATTCACTGTTTGTCTAAGTATCGTGGTCTTGAATCTGTGATGGTATTTTGGTTCTACTTCTGTGGATCTTACGCATATGCTTATCAGGTTTAGTGCTTTAATCACTGTTGAGGTCCCCTTGTTTTAACCAATATACATAATGGATTGAGGAAGCCTTTCCAGATAGAATTATGTTTTCTTTCAACTTGATTCTTGGGATTCAAACATATTGTTTCCTTGTGTTGCCATTTTCCCTTTTAAATTTGTGTTAGTATAGATTTATGTTTAAAATTTGTGGCCCTAAATGGTCTATAGGAATATTCAACTCGAATCAGCTCACTTGGTTCGAGTGAAGCGGAGTCATAGGCAATAGGAAATGGAGTTGACGGGGGTTGTATGGTCCAATATACATGGGAAGTAGATTGTTACTTTCCTTTGGGGGTGCTGCAAATGCTGCTGCTTTCTACACGTGTAGGCATCTGGTCAATATCCAACTGGAACCATAGATATGGGATCAAGGTTAGCTTATAGGGTTATTTAGGTAATGAGGGTGCTTAGGAAATCAAAGTTCTGGTAATTATGGTGCCCAACCAAATGGAGCTCCTGGGTGGCCAAGTTGGATATGGATGTTCCCAATCTCTTCCCTCTCCCTTACCCCGAGGCCCCACCCCCCTCTTACCCCTTACGGCCTCGAGGCTCGCGCCCTTATGACCCCCCTCTTCTTACCCCTACCCGAGGACCCCTCCTACCCTACCCCCAGCCCCGAGCGCCGCCCCCTCTACAACCATCCCTTCCTACCCAACCCCCTTCCTATCCTACCTCCCCCCCCCCCCTCGATGCTCCGCGCCCCGTGGACCCCCCCCCCTCTACCCCTCTCCCACCTACCTTCCCCTCACCTACTTCCCCCTTACCTCCCGCAGTCGACGTTGCCCACCTGAAACATTTTAAACATAATTAATTTGAGAAAAATATTTTTAAAAAGTTGATTGAAAATATGACACTTGACAAAAACTTAATTTTATTCAATATAATTAGTTTATCGACCCACAATATTTGATCAATAGAAAAATGTTTTATTCACGTAAAAGAAAAGCAATGTATCCCTTGAAAATAAGGTAAAACTATCATTATTAAGTGATGAAAAATATTTGATAGAATTATTAGGTCTAAAGTTAGATTTATGCAAATAATTACAACAAAGAATAAATTGGAAAGAAGTGAATCACATTTTTTGGCTGGCTCTGCCGTGCTTCTCTTTTGCATTAGGCTTTGGCCCATCACTGTATATTCCTTCTGCTTCCCTTTCACTCGAATAAGTGTCAATGCGGTGTCACTAAAGAAAATGAAACACACACTCAGAATTTGTTTTAAAACTGAAGCATATCATGTAACTACGTGTCAAAAGTAACGCAAGTTGGATGCCAACATTTACCTAGTGGATGATGTTATTCTGACCCTGCATAAATCACTGCTGTTGACTTGTTTATGGACTGTGGTGGCAATCC